>BSBK01014465.1:0-41924 GCA_027943335.1 Chamaecyparis obtusa
TGCATGAGTGAAGAATTTTTTTTTTGAAAGCTGACAATTTTTATTTAATTATGAAATATTGTGTAACATGTGGAAGTTTATATTTTATAATTGATTAAGTCATGTTGGCTGACTCATTTGTAATTATTTGAGTATGATATAAAGGAAGGATTTTTTTCCTTAGTTGTAATATGATATGAGATATGGCATGGAAGCGAATTGTAGAATTTAGCAATATATGTTGTAAGAGGATATGCAAAGTACAAAGATCTGGTACTGAGATCCGATGAAGCAGCTGGTGTGGTTTGGCACAAAAAAAGGAGAAAAGATAAGTCTTTAAGATCAATAATTATTTTGTATTATTCTATTAAGTAAGATAGAGATCAGTTTGATAGTGCGTTCATTGATCTGTCCCTTGAAGCTGTTTGGACAGTGGGTCCTTGTGTCTTCCATAACTCCTAACAGAGTTAGAATCTTTTAATAGGGATTCAAAGTCTCCTAATAGGGACTCATATGTACTGAATGTATTTCATATGGCTCTTAATAGAGTCCATCCTCTCACAAGGAATTTTCATATTGGTACATCTTTTGTGGGCATCTTTCCACTGGGGTTTACTCTCTGATCAAGAGGCTCCCTAGTTAACATATCTTATGTTATTGTGTTGTTGTGTATGCTCATCTTTATATAGTTGTTGTTTACATTGATTACATGGTTGAAATATATTGATAAGGAAAATAATTATATTTATCTGATAACTGATTCACCCCCTCCTTTTAGTTATCTTAGTGGACTTTACTTTCTAACAATTGGTATCAAAGCAATAAATCCTTGAAGGAAAAGTCTAACAAATTAAGGGGATCCATTGCAAATCATTTCACGAAGGAAAGCCCTAAGTTTGATGGACTGAACTATGATAGCTGGAAAGAAAGATGAAGACACATTTTCTATGTTTAGGACTAGGATACTGGTTAATAAAAAAGAATGTAAAGAATATCATTGAAGAAGACAAAATTGAAGAATGTACTAATGAGGAAAGAGATATGTTCACATGTTTAACATACTTTCTAGAGAAGCACTCTTGTCAGCCCTTTCAAAGAATGAGTACAGCTGGGTAAAATATCTAAGGACATCTCATGAAATTTTGTTAGCTTTACAATCTACTTTTGAATGTGATGTACATGCAAAGATAGTCAGATTACATAATTGGATATGTGCATTTAAAGATATAAGAATGATGGAAGATGAATCTATTAGAAGTTATATTGGTAGAATGTCAGAGATTCTTGCAGACCTTATCAAATATTGTGAAGGAAACAAGATAGAGAATGAAGTGATATGGAAGATTCTAAAGACAATAACTCCTTTATTTAAGCATACAATGCAAATGATTGAGCAAGTTATACCTTGTACTAAGAACTTCACTAGAGAAACCCTTCTTGGAAGACTAGAAGAAGTAGAGATAAGCTTAAGATAGTCAAGAGATCTACCTAGAATTGAGATAGCATTCAGCGCACTTAGTATTCACCCTACCTTGTCAAGAAGCATTAGTGTAAGCGAAGATTATGCTATTAGCAACAAATCTAACACTAAACAAGACAGGAAGATTGAGGAAGGAATTTCCTTTCTTGTGAAAAGAGAACCAGAAGGTAAGAAAATCTTTAAATGTTAGACTTGTCAAGAATATAGTCATTTTGCATCTAAATGTCCTAAGAGAGTAAAGAAGTATAAGATGAATTTTAAACCTAGAAGATATAAAGAATGTTACTATGCTAATGATGAATAATTTGAGGCTAGTATGGAGAAATACCTAAGTGAAAGTGTGATGTAGGGGCATTCCGGGGTGATCTAGGGATATTCTTGGTCCTTGGTGAATTTGCATGGATGTTGTTGATTTGGCTAGTTTTTTCTCTATTGTAGCTTTGATTGATGAACTCGGTCATTGAAGGAAGCTCGGTCACTGAAGGAACTTAATGGAACTTCTAGTGCTCAGTGAAAGTGTTACTCAGTGATGCCTATGGTTCTCAATCAACATTGGTGCTCGATGATGCTTGGCTTGCTTGGTTATTTCACTATTTCTTGCTAGTTCTGGTTTGCCGAATGGAGTTCTATCTTATTTGTTGGGCCAACTTGGTGCATTTCATGTTGATAGTTGTTTTTTTAGGCTAACATGTTGGATTTAATTATTTGTAACACAATTTGGATCTAACTTGTATTGCATTTAATATTTGTTAGGAGAGTTAATGTTGTCATCCAGCCAACGTGTGGCTGATGATTAATATTTAAAGGGGTGTTTGATTAGTTGTTAGGATGAATTTTGGAGGACTTTGGAGAGACTTGGAAAATCTAGAATATTGGTTCTAGATTGTGTGAAGCTGGAGTTGGTGAAGTTTTGGAAAAAATCTTGCATGATCTTGTAGATCTGATTATTTTTCTGATAGTTCTTTGTAGCAAAGCCAGTGGTTTCATACTTGGAGACAAGGAGATTTCTTGGAAGATTGTGAGCTCAATTTTAGATCTTCCTTAGGGTTTCCATTAGCTTTTGATTGTCTTTAGAGCTGAACTAGCTAGGATTGTATTGGATCTATGTGTGGATTTTGCAGTATAGTAATCTTTTGATTGTAATTGGCCCTAACCTAGAAGGCCTTACAAGTGGGCATGTTATTGGAAATTATGTTTTGAGACATATCTTGGCTTGTGTTGTGGTGTATTTTTACTATGTAATTTTGAAGCTGCAAGGCTGGACTGTCCTTAATTAGATCCTCTCACCTTGGTCTACGTCAGGTGGTATCAAAGTAGAAGGTTTGGTCTTGTTGAGAGAGCTAAAGTTATTCTAGTTCTTATCAGGGCTAGTTGATCTTGTGGAGAAAGAGGTTTACCTAGCAAGGATGATCTTGCAAACTTGATCTTGTTGGAAAAGAGATCGTATGATCTTGGTTGTGGATTTGTGGCACTAAACTTATTGAGTCTTCCCCTAGTTTTCTTTGCAAGGTGGCAGGCTAATTTGACTTGCATACAACTTGGAGATTTTCACAAGCTGATCAGTGTAGGGTTTGTTCTAGAGGGTTTCTTGCTTAACTTTAAGGATGCCTCCAAGAAGATTAGAACCTAGAGCTATTGTCAATCTCTATGATACTATTGAATCCTAGATTATAGAGAAGGTTAAATTAGATTTTACATCTGAGATGGAATTGATGAAAAATGACATGGTCTCCAAAATCATGAGAGTTGTTAATGGTGTACCTCAGAATGTTGGTACTAAAGATTGCTATGAAGAAGTTGTTGAAGAATTTGAAGCTACTAGATCTAGTGGTGATGACTAAAGGGATAGATCTGGTGAAGACATAACTACTCGATTGATTAGATTTTGGAGCTTGGTTAAGTAATAGTTACCAAATGGAAGTTTATACTTTCTCTGGTACCTTGAAACCCAAGAACTTGATTGATTGGATTAATGAACTTGAAGATTTCTTGAGCTAGAAGAAATTGAAGATCCTCTTTGGGTCAGATTGGCACAGACTAAGTTGAAAGGACATGCTTTTCTTTGGTGAAATAATTACAAAGGGATAGAGAGATGAAGGTGAATTGAAGCTCAATCAGTGGAGATTGATGGGGACTAAATTAAAAAATAAGTTCACACCGGTTGACTATGAGCTTGACCTATTTATGAAGTTGCAGAATCTAAAAATAGAAGGATTTGTCTATTGAAGATTATATCAAGGAATTCTATAGAATTACTATTCAATCTAGTCACCAAGAGATTGGTAAGGAAAAGGTAGCTTGGTATGTGAATGGTTTGAGATTTAATATTTAGGATGAGCTTGGTATGCTAAAGATTGATTTTTTTGAAGATGCTTATCAGTATGCTCTAAAGGTAGAAGATAAGTTGAAAAGGAAACATGGTAACTCCTGAGGGAAGGAGAAAATTGATCACTCGGTGAAGGATAAACTGACTGATGTAGAAGATGAATAGAAACCTGTAGATCTAAAAAAGAAGATAGGTAGAGTTATCTTTAAGGGTACTTGCTATAACTATGGAGAGGAGGACATTGTTCTTTTGAGTGTACACAAAATAAGGTTGACCAATGAACAACTATGGTGAATGAGAACATTTAGAATGAACCTAAATATGAGAACTTGCTACTTCAGTGAACATTTCTTGGTACAAAGGATGAACCTTTTTAGAGGAGTAAGTTGTTTATGACCCAATGCAAGTCTAGATGTAATCTTTGTGATGTTATTGTTGATAGTTGTGGTACTGATAACCTTGTTGCTGAGGACATGGTTCAAAAACTTGGTTTGAATAGAATGAGACATCCACATCATTATAGGATTGGTTGGCTATAAGATGTTCATGCTTTGGAAGTTAGGGAACAATGCTTCATTGATGTTCAGATTGGCAAGTATAAGGATCTTGTGTTATGTGACATTGTGGTGATGAATAGTTGTCATATATTGCTCAGTAGACCTTGGCAATTTTGATTGCAGAGATATGTATGATTGTATCAAAATATTTTTACTATTGAGAAGGATGATAGTAAGTTTTCCCTGATGCCTTTGATGGATACAATGCTCGGTAGGAGAAGTTTGAGTATTGGTAGCCAAGTTGAGTTGGTGGATCCAGAGAAAATGAATGATCAGTTTGGAGAACTGACCTATGCATTGTCTAGAAAAGAGTTGAAGAAATCGATGAAACTTAGAGTGGAAGAGTATGCAATCTGAAAAGATGGAGGACTTGTATTTGAAGAACTAGTTTGGGATTTATGTGTTGAATCCTTGAAGATGTTCTTATCAAATCTAAACATCTTTTGGAACTTGGGGTGTCTGATGTAGGGACATTCTGGGGTGATCTAGGGACATTCTTTGTCCTTACTGAATTTGCAGGGGTGTTATTATTTTGGCTGATTTCTGCTTGGTTACATCTTTGACCGATGACCTCAGTCATTAAAGGAAGCTTGATCATTGAAGGAACTTGGTGGAACTTTTGGTGCTTGGTGAAAGTGATGCAAGAGCATCCTAGGTGTAAGAGCAATCTTGCATCACCCAAAAATATTTTTGGTTTATTTTCAATAAGAGCTATTTTGTGCAGAGCTGCTATTTATGGAAACTTTCTATTTTTAGTAAGTTGGTCATCTAATCTTAGAATGTTGTAATTTCTTCTCTGGAGGTTCATTTTGGTCATATCATCCTTCCAGTAAAGTTTCATCAATAGATCAAGTCTAGCTTTGTAGATATTGAAGATTTTTGGTATTGTCTACATGGTACAAAAATGTTGAGCTTAGTTTTGAAGGTTTTAGAGGTCCAGAAGAGGTTGAGAATATGGGTGATAAGTGCTTGCATGATTTAAGCCTGTAGGGTGCTTTGTGACCTTTTTGGAATGGGATTATAATAGTCAATCAGGTCCACTAGTGATGACTTATGGTCTTCGGGAGTTGGGTCACCTGAAATGGCAGAAAATGATTTTCCTTCAAAACTTTTGTTTGGGTTTCAAAAGTTATTTTGAGCCAAATTTGATGTAATAAATTGTAAAATAAAATAATTCTAAGTTTGGTTGGCCTTGTGGGCTAAAACTATGGAACCTTCCCAGGCAGTGGAAAATTGCCTATATAGGGAAGGCTGTAGTGTTGTCTTAGGTAGTTGGGGATAGTTCTGGGTATTAGATCTAGGTATTGATTCAAGAAATTTTCCTAAAAAATATTGTAAGGGGAATGCCCATGTGGCTTTCCATATTATAATTCTAAAAATTTGTAATTCCACATTTGTGCAGATAATAAGAAGCCCATTTGTTGTTCTTGAAAATTATTGTTGTTTCTCTATTTCTATTATTAAGGGGAGCACCCTTCATCAAGCGGTATCAGAGCAGGAGTTCTTGAGTGTGTAAATAGATTGCCTCTTGTGAGGTAGTTTGTATTAGGACCGTGGGTTACAATTTTTGTGTAAAGAGATCATCGACTGTGAGGAAGTTTGCACCAGGGCCGTGGTTAGGGTTTCAATGAGAAGCTCAAAAATGCCTCCACAAAGGGAACGTGGTGGAAGAGCTAGTGTTGTAACACCTAAGGTTAGGGCACTATAGAGACAAGTGTGAGCATTTCAAGAGGAGATTCATAGAGGAATGAATCTTAATGTCAAAGATGAAAGTGACAATGAAGTCAAAGAAGAAGGAAATCCTGATCAGGAAGGAGAAGTAAAAGTTTTGAATCAAGAAGAGGAAAGACTTTTTTGGGAAATTTCCAAGATTGGGAAAGTCCTAAGATTGAGGTTCCTACATTTTTAGGAAATATTAACCTAGAGGAGTTGATCAGCTCGATCAATGGATGTGAAAAATATTTTGAGTATGAAGATATCGAGGATCCTGATTGGGTCAAGTTTGCAAAGGCTAGACTAAAAATTCATGCAAAGATCTGGTGCGAAGAGATTCAATTGGAGTGAAATAGAAGAGGAAAGGATAAAATCACAAGATGGGATTGAATGGTGGACAATTTGAAGTGATAGTTCATTCCTATTGATTATGAGCTTGACCTACTGAAGAAGATGCAATATTTGAAGCAAGGAGTAAGATCTATTCAGGAGTATACAGAGGAGTTCTATCACATTCTCATTAGAATAGGTCTTGAAGAAGTTGATAAGGAGAAATTTTATAATTACCTTAATGGGTTAAGGCCGAGTAATTAGGAAGAATTGAATTTGGTTTGAATGAATAGTATTGAAGAGGCATACAGTTTGCCCTAAAAATAAACAAAAAATTGAACAAGAAGTTGGAGAGCAGACAAAGTGGAAGAGGTTGTGATGGAAGATCTAGCAGACGGTCATATGGAGATCGAAATGAAGATCTAAAAAAGTAGGATGAAGCCAGTAACAGTTGGCATTAGAGAGAAGATAATTTCAATCATTTCCATGATTAGAATAATAGAGATCAAAGAGGAAGAGGAAGTGGACAAGGATCTAGAAGAGGAGGCTTCTGTGGAACATGTTTTTACTATGGAGAAGAAGGTCATAAGGCATTTGAATGTCCTCAACACCAAGGAAGGATAGATAGGAAGAATGAAGGGTACGCTAGACTGGCACATGTATATTAAGATGCCAGATCCATAAATTTTGAAGATGTTGAAAGAGGAGAAACCCTGATTAACAGAAGAGTCCTATTGAGTGGTGAGGATGAACCTAAGAAAAGAAGGAGCCTATTTGGCACTAGGTGCAAGTGTGAGGATAAGTTTTGTGATGTGATTATTGATAGTGGTAGTACTGATAATTTGGTTTTAGAAGAGATGGTGACAAAGTTGAATTTCAAGAGGCAGAAACATCCACATCCATATCGGGTTTCCTAGCTGTAGGATGACCACAAAGTCATGGTCAGTGAATAGTGCCTAGTGCAGTTCAAGATTGGTGGGTACCATGATGAGGTACCATGTGATATCATATCTATGGATGTATGTCATATGTTGTGGGGTATACCTTGGAAATTTGATAGATGTGTTGTACATGATGGTCATGTGAATACCTATTCCTTGACAAAGGATGGAGTGCGACATAAGCTAAAGCTATTGAAGGAGACCAAAGAAAGGGTATGTGGTAATGCAAGAATAACTTTTTTTGATAAAGGAAATTTCTTAGATTGTATGTGGCATGAGCATATGTGTTTTACCTTAATTCCAAAGGTTGGGAAAGAGGAAGTAGAAGATGTGCTTGTAGAAGTTGTAGAATTATTGAATGAGTTTCAGGATATTGTATTTGATAATGTGCCTGATGGATTACCACCAGTAAGATAGATCAGTCATCAGATGGACTTGATTCCAAGAGCTAGTTTTCTAAATAAGGTAGCACACAGAATGATACTAGTAGAAAGTGAAGAGTTAAAGATAGATTTGAAGTTTAGTTCATCACATCATCATAGATTGTATATGGATGTAGTCCCAAAAATGCATATGAGTTGAGAAAGATAGATAAAGGAGAAATAAGTAGTGTTGAAGCTGAGGGTTTTGTAGAACATTTGAAGAACATCCATGAGGAAGTGAGGAAGCATATTACCAAGATGAATGCGCAATATAAGGTTAAGGTAGATGAGAAAAGAAGGCATAAGGAATTTTAGGTTGGAGATGAAGTCATGGTACATATAAAAAGTTAAAAATGAACAAGTTTGGGCCATGTAAGATACCAAAGAAGCATGATTTGGGAAATGCATATGAGGTCGAGTTCCCTACTGAGCTAAATAGTTCACCAGTATTTAATGTTTTAGATCTAACAAAGTATCATGGGGGAGTGTTGAAGATGAGATTATAGAAGCACAGTGGAGTATTTTAGCAACCAGTTCAGATATCAAGGCAATTAAAGACATACTGGATAGTCGTGTTGGTAGAAGCACAAGGAACAGGACATGTAGAATATTTGGTCAAATGGAAAGAATGACCTCTTGAAGATTCATGATGGCTAATGAAGGAGGAGGTTAACCATCTTGGTTTTTCTCTACACACCTAAGTCATGACAGGGTCACTTCTTAAATTACCCTGGGCGTTTGATGCAAGAGCATCTTAGGTGTAAGAGAAATCTTGCATCATCCAAAAAAAATTTGCTTTCTTTTCAATCAGGGCTATTTTGTGTAGAGTTGCTATTTATGGAAACTTTCTATTTTTAGTAAGTTGGTCATCCAATCTTTGAATATTGTAATTTCTTCCTTGGAGGTTCATTTTGGTCATATTAGCCTGCTAGTAAATTTTTATTGATAGATCAAGTCTAGCTTTGTAGATATTGAAGATTTTCGGTATTGGCTACAGGGTACATAAACTTTGAAGTTAGTTTTGAAGGCTTTAGAGGCCTCAGATGAGGTTGAGAATTTGGGTGACAGGTGCTTGCACAAGTCAAGCATGTAGAGTGCTTCATGGCATTTCTAGAATGGGGTTATAATAGTCAATTGGGCCAACTAGCGATGACTTATGGTCTTCGAGAGTTGGGGGTCACCTGAAATGGTGAAAAATGACTTTTTATCAAATTTTCTATTTTGGTTTGAAAAGTTATTTTGAGCCAACTTTGATGTAATAAATTGTAAAATAAAATAATTTTAAGTTTGGTTGGCCTTGTTGGCTAAAACTCTGGAACCTTCCCAGGTGGTGAAAAATTGCCGATATAAGGAGAGGCTGTAGTGTTGTCTTAGGCAGTTGGTGATAGTTCTGAGTAGTAGATCTGGGTATTGATTCAAGGATTTTCCCTATAGAATATTGTAAGGGGAATGCCCATGTGGCTTTGCATATTGTAATTTTGAAAATTTATTGTTGTTGCAAATTATTGTTGTTTCTCTATTTTTGTTATTAAGGGGAGCACCCTTCATCAAGTGGTATCAGAGAAGGAGTTCTTGAGTGTGTAAACAGATCATCTATTGTGAGGTAGTTTGCACCAAGACCATGGGTCAGGGTTTCTGTGTAAAGAGATTGTTGAATATGATGTAATTTGCACTAGGACCGTGGTTAGGGTTTTAACGAGAAGTGTTAAAATGCCTCCATGAAGGGAACATGGTGGAAGAGCTAGTGTTGTAACACCTGAGGTTAGGGCACTGTAGAGACAAGTGTGAGCATTGCAAGAGGATATTCGCAAAGGAATGAATCTTAATGTTAGAGATGAAATTGAGGATGAAGCTGAAGAAGGAAACCTTAATCAAAAAGGACAAGTCAAAGTTTTGAATCAAGAATAGGAAAGACTTTTCCAGGCCATTTCCAAGATTTGGGAAAGACCTAACATTGAGGCTCCTAAATTTTTAGGAAATCTTAACCCAGAGGAGTTCATTGCCTGGATCAATGAATGTGAAGAATATTTTGATTATGAAGATATCGAGGATCCCGATCGGGTCAATTTTGCAAAGGCTAGACTAAAAGGTCATGCGAATATCTGGTGGCAAGAGATTCAATTGGAGTGAAATAGAAGAGGAGAGTATAAAATCACAAGATGGGATCAAATGGTGGACAAATTGAAGTGACAGTTCATTCCTTTTGATTATGAGCTTGACCTACTGAAGAAGATGCAAAGTTTGAAGCAAGCAAGAAGATATGTTCAGGAGTATACAAAGGATTTCTATCCAATCCTCATAAGAATAGGCCATGCAGAAGCTGATCAGGAGAAATTTACCCGTTACCTTAATGGGTTAAGGCTGAGCATTTAGGAAGAACTAAATCTGGTTTGAATGAATAGTATTGAATAGGCATACTAGTTTGCCCTAAAAGTAGAGGAAAAGATGAATAAGAAGATTGAGAGCAGACAAAGCAAAAAGGTCATGATGGAAGATCTAGTAGATGGTCATATGGAGATCGAAATGAAGATTGGAAAAAACAAGATGAAGCCAATAACAATTAGAATCAAAGAGGAGATAATTTTAATCATTTCCATGATTAGAATAATAGAGATCAAAGAGGAAGAGAAAGTGGACAAGGATCTAGAGAACGAGGCTTCCATGGAACATGTTTTTACTATGGAGAAGAAGGTCATAGGGAATTTGAATGTCCTCAATGCCAAGGAAGGATGGATAGGAGGAATGAAGGCTAGGCCAGAGTGGCACATGTAGATGAAGATGCCAAATCCTCAAATTCTAAAGATGCTGAAGGAAGAAAAATGTTGAATAACAAAAGAGTCCTGTTGAGTGGTGAGAATGAACTTGAGCAAAGAAGGAGCCTATTTTACACTAGGTACAAGTGTGAGGATGAGTGTTGTGATGTGAAGATTTATAGTGGTAGTACTGATCATTTCATGTCAGAAGAGATGGTGATAAAGTTGAAACTCAAGAGGCAAAAAAAATCCACATCCATATTGGGTTGGCTATGTGTAAAATGACCACAAGGTCATGGTCAGTGAACAGTGCCTGGTGAAGTTCAAGATCGGCAGGTACCATGGTGAGGTACCATGTGATATCATATCTATGGATGCATGTCATATGTTGTTGGGTAGACCTTGGCAATTTGATAGATGTGTTGTACAAGATGGTCATGTGAATACCTATTCACTAACAAAGGATGGAGTGTGACATAACTTAAAGCCATTGAAGGAGACTGAAGAAAGGGTATGTGGTAATGTGAGAATAACTTTTGTTGTTAGAGAAAATTTCTTAGATGGTATGTTGCATAAGCATATGTGTTTTACCTTAATTTCAAAGGTTGGGAAAGAGGAAGTAGAAGATGTACTTGTAGAAGTTGCAGAATTATTAAATGAGTTTTAGGATATTGTATCCAATAATGTGCCTGATGGATTACCACCAATAAGAAAGATCAGTCATCAGATGGAATTGATTCTAGGAGCCAATTTGCCAAATAAGGCAGCACATAGAATGACACTAGTAGAAAGTGAAGAGTTGAAGATAGATTTGAAGTTTAGTTCATCACATCATCTACAGATTGTATATGGAAGTAGTCCTAGAAATGCATATGAGTTGAGAAAGATAGATAAAAGAGAAATAAGTAGTGTTGAAGCTAAGGATTTTGTAGAACATTTGAAGATCATCCATGAGGAGGTGAGGAAGCATATTACTAAGATGAATGTGTAGTATAAAGCTAAGCCAGATGAGAAAATAAGGCATAAGCAATTTTAGGTTGGAGATGAAGTCATGGTTCATTTGCGGAAGGAGCAATTTCTAGTTGGTACATATAACAAGTTGAAAATGAAGAAGTTTGGGCCATGTAAGATATTGAAGAAACATGATTCAGGAAATGCATATGAGGTTGAGTTGCCTATTGAGCTGAATAGTTCACCAGTATTTAATTTTTCAAATCTAACAAAGTATCATGAGGGACGTGTTGAAGATGAGGTTACAACAGCATAGTGGAGTATTCCAACAACTAGTTCAGATATCAAGGAGATTGAAGACATACTGGATAGTCATGTTGGTAGAAGCACAAGGAACATGACAGATGAGGAATATTTGGTCAAATGGAAAGAATGACCTATTGAAGATTCATCATGGCTAACGAGGGAGGAGGTTAACTATCTTAGTTTTCCTTTGCACACTTGAGTCGTGATAGGGTCTCTTCTAAAATTACCCTAGGTGTCTAATGTAGGAGCATCCTAGGTGTAAGAGCAATCTTGCATCACCCAAAAATATTTCTGGTTTCTTTTCAATAAGGGCTATTTTGTGTAAAGCTTCTATTTATGGAAACTTGCTATTTTTAGTAAGTTGGTCATCCGATCTCAGGATGTTTTGATTTCTTCCCTGGAGGTTCATTTTAGTCATATTAGCCTGTCAATAATATTTCATTGACAAATCAAGTCTAGCTTTGTAGATATTGAAGATTTTCGGTATTGGCTATATGGTACAAAAATTTTGAACTCAGTTTTGAAGGCCTTAGAGGCCTCAGATGAGGTTGATAATTTGGGTGATGGGCACTTGCACTACTCAAGCATGTAGAGTGCTTTGTGAACTTTCTGGAATGGGGTTATAATAGTCAATCGGGGCAACTAGCAGTGACTTAGGGTCTTCGGGAGTTGGGTCACCTGAAATGGTAAAATATTATTTTCCCTCAAAATTTTTGTTTAGGTTTCAAAAGTTATTTTGAGCCGACTTTGATGTAACAAATTGTAAATTAAAAGAATTCTAATTTTGGTCAACCTTGTTGGCTAAAACTCTAGAACCTTCCCAGGTGGTGGAAAATTTCCTAATATAAGGAAGGTTGTAGTGTTGTCTTAGCCAGTTGGGGATAGTTCTAGGTAGTAGATCTAGGTATTGATTCAAGGCTTTTTCTAAAGAATATTGTAAGGGGAATGCCCATGTGGCTTTGCATATTGTAATTTTGAAAATTTGTAATTCCACATTTGTGGAAATAATAAGAAGCCCATTTGTTATTCTTGTAAATTATTGTTGTTTCTCTATTTCTGTTATTAAGGGGAGCACCCTTCAATAAGTGTTATTAGAGAAAGAGATCTGAGTGTGTAAATAGATCACCAATTGTGAGGTAGTTTGCACCAGGACCGTGGGTTAAGGTTTCTATGTAAATAGATAACCGACTGTGAGGCAATTTGCACCAGGACTGTGGTTAGGGTTTTAGCGAGAAGTGCAAAAATACCTCCATGAAGGGAATGTGGTGGAAGAGTTGGTGTTGTAACACCTAAGGTTTGGGAACTATAGAGACAAGTGGGAGCATTGAAAGAGGAGATTCATAGGGGAATGAATCTTAATGTCAGAGATGAAAGTGAGGACGAAGCCGAAGAAGAAGGAAATCCTGATCAGGAAGGAGAAGTCAAAGTTTTGAATCAAGATGAGGAAAGACTTTTCTGGGCCATTTCCAAGATTGAGAAAAGACCTAAAATTGAGGTTCCTACATTTTCAAGAAATCTTAACCTAGAGGAGTTGATCAATTAGATCAATGAATGTGAATAATATTTTGAGTATGAAGATATCAAGGATCCTGATCGGGTCAAGTTTGTGAAGGCTAGACTGAAAGGTCATGTAAAGATCTGGTGGAAAGAGATTCAATTAGAGTGAAATAGAAGAGGAAATGACAAAATCACAAGATGGGATTGAATGGTGGACAAATTGAAGTGACAGTTCATTCCTGTTGATTATGAGCTTGACCTACTAAAGAAGATGCAAAGTTTGAAGCAAGAAGGAAGATTTGTTCATGAGTATACAGAGGAGTTCTATCGAATCCTCATCAGAATAGACCATGCAGAAGCTAATGAGGAGAAAGTTTCCCTTTACCTTAATGGGGTAAGGCCGAACATTTAGGAAGAATTAAATCTGGTTTGAATGAAGAATAGTGAAGAGGCATACTAGTTTGCCCTTAAAGTAGAGGAAAATCTGAACAAGAAGTTTGAGAGCAGACAAAAGGGAAGATGTCATGATGGAATATCTAGTGGATGGTCATGTGGAGATGGAAATGAAGATCTGAAAAAGAAGGATGAAGCCAGTAATAGTTAGAATTAGATAGGAGATAATTTCAATTATTTCCATGATCAAAATAATATAGATCAAAAAGGAAGAGGAAGTGGACAAGGATCTGGAAGAGGATGCTTCTGTGGAACATGTTTTTACTATGGAGAAGAAGGTCATAGGGAATTTGAATATCCTCAATGCCAAGGAATGATATATAGGAGGAATGAAGGCTAGGGTAGAGTGTCACATGTAGATGAAGATGCCAGATCCTCAAATTCTAAAGATACTAAAAGAGGAGAAATGATGATTAACATAAGAGTCCCGTTGAGTGGTTAGAATGAACCTGAGCAAAGAAGGAGCCTATTTTGCACTAGGTGCAAGTATGAGGATAAGTGTTGTGATGTGATGATTGATAGTGGGAGTACTAATAATTTGGTTCCAGAAGAAATGTTGAAAAATTTGAAGCTCAAGAGGAAGAAACTTCCACATCCATATCGAGTTGCATAGGTGTAGGATGACGACAAGGTCGTGGTTAGTGAACAGTGCCTAGTGAATTTCAAGATCGGCAAGTTCCATGATGAGGTACCATGTGATATCATATCTATGGATGCATGTCATATGTTGTTGGGTAGACCTTGGAAATTTGATAGATGTGTTGTGAAGAGCACACGATTATACTGAGAGGCGGGGGTGAATCAGTATAATAACCTTTTTTGAATTTAAATACTTTTATTCAAAGATAACTTCAATTACTCAAATAAACAATTATGCACTTGAACACAATATTTACGTGGAAACCCAATATGGGAAAAAACCACAAAATAATTTGCTTTTATATAATATTGTTCTTTTACAATGTTTTGTAGGCACCAACCTTCTAGAGGCTCCAACCTCTAAATTTATGAGCACCAACTCACTGGAAGCACCAACTCCCACACTTCGTAGGCACTAACCTACTGGAAGCACCAACTCCCCTATCCGGATTCTGAGCACCAAATCCTATCCAGATTCTGAGCACCAACTCACTGCTTGTAAAATTTCTTCCACCTGAATGCTGTTGCTAATTCAACTGATGATGGACACAATCTTCTCTTTAAGTCAACCAATATTTTCTTCTAATTTCAAATATATATATGTATGTATATTCTCACAATATTATATTCAAAATTTGAATACATAATCTTAAAATTTTATCTCTTCTCTATTACTGCTGCTCTCCTTATATCCACATGTTGACTTTTTTTTATTTTCCAAAAGGATTGAGTATATATATATGTTCACTCCTTAATAAACAATATGTCTCTTAAAAAAAAGACACAACTCTTCAAAAAGGTATTTCATTTACTAAAATATTATTAACTTGTAAATAAGTTAATCCACCTTTATTATTATTTTAATATCCAACTTTATTAATACTTTTGCCGGCAAACCTTAAATGAATCCCCTTTATTAAAACTAATTAATGTATTCAATTCTTCCTTAAAATTATAATGTTTTCGTGCTAACAATATATTGCCTTTAATATATTCAAAACATGTTGTATGCATATCTTTGACCACTGCATCTTATAATACGATATAATATGTTGTATGCATATCTTTGAAAAATCTTTTTCATCACATATGAATTTAAATATTCAATCATTCGAAACTTCATATGAAACTATTAAACTGATTATCGCATATCTTTTTGATATGTAATCTTCAACTTTTGATAATGAACTTTTGATGAAGGGTGCTCCCCTTAATACCACAAACACATAACAAAAATAGAGAAACAACAACAATAATATGCAAGAACAAAAATTTGGCTTCTTATTAATTATCTCAACAAATGTGAAATTACAAACTTTCAGAATTACAATATGCAAAGCCACATGGGCATTCCCTTACAATATTCTGTAGGACAAAGCCTCGAATCAATACCCATATCTACTACCCAGAACTGCCCTGGACAACACTATGGGCCTTCTTTACATAGGCAATTTCCACCGCCCGAGAAGGTTCTAGAAATTTAGCCCTTAGGGCCGACCAAACTTAGAATTATTTTATTTTACAATTTATTACATCAAAGTCAGCTCAAAATGAGTTTTGAAACCCAAAAAATTTTTTTGAAGAAAAAATTATTTTCTGCCATTTCAGGTGACCCAACTTCTGAAGACCATAAGTCATCGCCCATTGACCCAATTGGCTATTATAACCCCATTCTAGAAATGCCACGAAGTTCTCTATAGGCTTGACCAGCCCAAAGCAATTGTCAACCAAATTTTCAACCTCATACGGGGCCTCTAAAGTCTTCAAAACTGAGTTTGAAGTTTCTATACCCTGCTACCAATACCGAAAATCTTCAATATCTTCAAAACTACACCTGATCTAGCCATGAAACTTTGTTGGCAGGTTGATATGACTGAGATGAACCTCCATATGTAAAATTAGACATTTCAAGATCGTAAGACCAACTTACTAAAAATAGAAAGTTTCCACAAATAGCAACTCTGCACAAGATAGCCCTTATTGAATACAAAAATAGAAATATTTTTGGGTGATGCAAGATTGCTCTTACACCCAGGATGCTCCTGCATCAGACACCTGGGGTAATTTGAGAAGTGACCCTGTCACGACTCAGGTGTGTAGAGGAAAACCAAGATGGTTAACCTCCTCCTTTGTTAGCCATGATGAATCTTCAATACGTCATCCTTTCCATTTGATGAAATACTCTTCATATGTCCTATTCCTTGTGCTTCTGCCAACATGATTGTCCAGTATGTCTTCAATCTCCTTGATATCTGAACTGGTTGCTGGAATACTCCACTATGCTGCTGCAACCTCATCTTCAAGACCTCCTTCATGATACTCTGTCAAATCTGAAATGCTAAACACTGGTGAAATATTCAACTCAGTAGGCAATCCTACCTCGTATGCATTTCCTGAATCATGCTTCTTTAGTATCTTACATGGTCCAAACTTCTTCATTTTCAACTTGTTATATGTACCAACCGGAAATCGCTTCGTCCACAAATGAACCATGACTTCATCCCCAACCTGAAATTCCTTATGCCTCCTTTTCTCATCTACCTTAGTCTTATACTACACATTCATCTTGGTAATATGCTTCCTCACCTCCTCATGGATGTTCTTCAAATATTCTGCAAAATCCTCAGCTTCAGCACTACTTATTTCTCCTTTATCTATCTTTCTCAACTCAGATGCATTTCTTGGACTACTTCCATATATAATCTGGAATGGTGATTTACTAGTGCTCCTATTGATAGAATTATTGTATGCAAATTCTGCCTGTCATAAAATCAAATCCCATCCTGTTGGCTTATCTCCAACCAAACATCTCAGCAGATTTCCCAAACTTCCATTCACCACCTCTGTCTGTCCATCAGTCTATGGATGATGTGATGAACTAAACTTCAAATCTGTCTTCAACTTCTTCCACAATGTCCGCTAGAAATATCCAACAAACTTAGTATCTCGATCTAAAACTATAGTCTTTGGCAAACCATGTAGTGTCACCACTTCTTTGAAAAACAATTCTGGTACATGAACAACATCATTAGTTTTCTTGCAGGGAATGAAATGTGCCATCTTCGAAAATCTGTCAACTACTACAAAAATTGAATCATGTCCCCACTATGTCCTTGGTAAACTAAGAACAAAGTCCATACTAATATCCTCCCAAGGCTTCTTTGGTACAATTAATGGCTGATACAACCTTGTATTCTGCTTCACTCCTTTCGCCATCTGACATACTCTACAACTCTGTACAAACTTCTTCACATCTTACTGTAATTGTGGCCAATAATAATTCTCACCAACCAAAGCAAGGGTTTTATCACGACCAGAATGTCTAGCCAATCCTCCACTATGCTTCTTCTTCATGAGATTCTCCCTCATAGAACTTCGTGGAATGCACAACTAACTCCCTTTGAATAGCATATCATCTTGGATGATAAAATCCATCCATTTCATCCTGTCTAGAGTAATAGGTTCTGTACAAGCTTTCCAAGCTTCACCAAAATTAGGATCCTCTGGATACAAATTCTTGAGTTCCTTTAACCCAACCACTTCAATCTACATTTTTGTTAGCAATATTTTCCTTCTGCTAAGAGCATCCGCAACCCTATTAGACTTTCCACTCCTGTGTTTCAAAACAAATGTATAACTCTGCAAAAAATCAACCCATTTCAAATGCCTCTGATTCAACTTTCCTTGACTATTCAAATATTGCAAAGCTTGATGATCAGTATACAAAACAAACTCCTTAGGAAGAAGATAATGTCTCCACTTCTTTAATGCCTGAACTATAGCATAAAATTCCTGATCATAGATAGAATATTTTCTCTTGGCATCATTTAACTTCTCACTGAAATAAGCAACAGGTTTACCTTCTTGGCTCATAATAGCTCCTATTGCAGCACCACTAGCATCACAATCTACTTGAAACACCTTATTAAAATTTGGAAGTGCTCAAACAGGTTGTTCTGTAACTTTTTGTTTCAACAATTAAAAATTTTTTTCTGCCCCATTAGTCCACTTAAACTCTTTTCTATCCCCTCTCATTGTTTCAGTCAAGGGTCCACAAATACTACTAAAATTTCTGATAAACTTTCTGTAAAAGCTAGCCAAACCATGAAAAGATCTTACCTCAGTAACACTCCTTGGAGTAGGCCATTCAAGGATAGCATGTACCTTCTCTGTGTCTATTTTTAGACCTTCTGCTGAAACTACACATCCCAAATACACTAACT
This sequence comes from Chamaecyparis obtusa, assembly GCA_027943335.1. Classification (NCBI taxonomy): domain Eukaryota; kingdom Viridiplantae; phylum Streptophyta; class Pinopsida; order Cupressales; family Cupressaceae; genus Chamaecyparis; species Chamaecyparis obtusa. Next base: position 18,571 of record BSBK01014465.1, read on the forward strand.
CTTTCTTCACAAAACTGCACTTCTTCAAATTAATCAACAATTTCTCATTTCTCAACTTCTCCAACACCATATGAATATGCATCATATGTTCCTCTAATTTCTTGCTAAAAATCAAAATATCATCTAGGTAAACAATGACAAACTTACCCAAAAATTCTTTCAGAACCTAGTTCATGAGCTGCATGAAAGTGCTCGGTGCATTGGTTAGCCCAAAAGGCATGACCAACCACTCATACAGTCCTTCCTTTGTCTTGAAGGCAGTCTTCCATTCATCTCCTTCTATGATCCGAATCTGGTGATATCCACTCTTTAGATCTATCTTTGAGAAATACATAGCTCCACTCAAACAGTCCATAATATCATCCATTCGTGGCAATGGAAACCTATACTTGATTGTGATCTTGTTTATTGCTCTGGAGTCTATACACATCCTCCATTCTCTATTCTTCTTTGGTGCTAATACCGCTAGTATAGCACAAGAACTCAGACTCTCTTGAATCAACCCCTTCTGCAATAACTCATGTACTTTTCTATTCAACTCTTCACTTTCTGCTGGTGTCATTCTGTGTGCTGCCTTGTTTGGAAAAGTAGCCCTTGAAATCAAATCCATCTGATGACTGATCTTCCTTACCGGTACATTATCAGATATGATATCCTAAAACTCATTCAACAAATCTACAACCTCTACAAGTACATCCTCTACTTCTTCTTTACCAACTTTTGGAATTATAGCAAAACACACATGCTCATGCCTCATACCATCTAGGAATTTTCTTCCATCAACAAATGTTATTCTTGCATTAGCGCATACCTTTTCTTCGGTCTCCTTCAATGGATTTAGCTTATGTTGCACTCCATCCTTTTTTAGGGAATAGATATTCGCACGACCATCATGTACAACACATCTATCAAACTACCATAGTCTACCCAACAACATATGACATGCATCCATAGAGATGATATCACATAGTACCTCATCTTGGTACCCGCCGATCTTGAACTTTACCAGGCACTGTTCACTGACCATGACCTTATGGTCATCCTGCACCCAGGCAATCCAATATGGATGTGGGTGTTTCTATCGCTTGAGCTTCAACTTTGTCACCATCTCTTCTGACACCAAATTGTCAGTGCTTCCACTATCAATAATCACATCACAACATTTACCCTCACACTTGCATCTAGTGCGAAACATGCTCCTCCTTTGTTCAAGTTCATTCTCACCACTCAGCAAGACTCTTCTATTAATTAGCATTTCTCCTCTTTCAGCATCTTCAAAATTTGATGATCTAGCGTCTTCATCTACATGTGCAACTCTGGCCTGGCCTTCATTTCTCCTGTCTGTTCTACCTTGGTGCTAAGTATATTCAAATGCCCTATGACCTTCTTCTCCATAGTGAAAACATGTTCCACGGAAGCCTCCTCTTCCAGAACCTTGTCCTCTTCCTCTTGCCCTCTGATCTCTATTATTCTGATCTTGGAAACGATTGGAATTGTTTCCTCTCTGATTCTAGCTACTACTGGCATCATCCTTCTTTTTTGGATCTTCATTTCGGCCACCATATGACCATCCACCAGATCTTCCACCATGACCTCTTCCATTTTGTCTGCTCTCAAACTTCTTGTTCATCTTTTCCTCTACTTTTAGGGCAAACAGGTATGCCTCCTCAATACTATTCATTCAAGCCAGATTCAACTCCTCCTAAATGCTTGGCCTTAACCCATTAAGGTATCGGGTAACTTTCTCCTTATCAGCTTCTGCATGGCCTATTCTGATGAGGAGTCGATAGAACTCCTCTGTATACTTCTGAATAGATCTTCCTGCTTGCTTCAAACTTTGCATTTTCTTTAGTAGATCAAGCTCATAATCAATAAGAATGAACTGTCGCTTCAATTTATCCACCATCTGATCCCATCTTGGGATTTTATCTTTCCCTCTTCTATTTTGCTCTAATTGAATTTCTTGCCACCAGATCTTCGCGTGACCTTTCAATCTGGCCTTCACAAATTTGACCCTATCAGGATCCTCAACATCTTCATACTCAAAATATTCCTCACATTCATTGATCCAGTTGATCAATTCCTCTGGGTTAAGATTTCTAGAAAATGTAGGAACCTCAATCTTAGGTCTTTTCCCAATCTTGGAATTGCCCGAAAAAGTCTTTCTTCCTCCTAGTTCACAATTTCAGCTTCTCCTTCTTGATATTCTTCTTCGGCTTCATCCTCGCTTTCTTCTCTGACATTAAGATTCATTCCTATGTGAATCTCTTCTTACAATGCTCGCACTTGTCTCTGCAACTCTCTAACCTCAGGTGTCATAGCACCAACTCTTCAGCCACGTTCCCTTCATGGAGGCAATTTTGTGATGCACGTTGAAACCCTAACCATGGTCCTGGTGCAAACTACCTCACAGTCGGTGATCTATTTACACACTCAAGAACTCCTGCTCTGATACCACTTGATGAAGGGTGCTCCCCTTAATACCACAAACACATAACAAAAATAGAGAAACAACAACAATAATATGCAAGAATAGAAAATTGGCTTCTTATTATCTCCACAAATGTGGAATTACAAACTTTCAAAATTACAATATGCAAAGCCACATGGGCATTCCCTTAAAATATTTCACAGGACAAAGCCTCGAATCAATACCCAGAACTGCCTTAGACAACACTACGGGCCTTCTTTATATAGGCAATTTCCACCGCCCAAGAAGGTTCTAGAAATTTAGCCCTTAGGGCCGACCTAACTTAGAATTATTTTATTTTACAATTTATTACATCAAAGTCGGCTCAAAATGAGTTTTGAAACCCAAACAGAAATTTTGAAGAAAAATTATTTTTCGCCATTTCAAGTGAGCCAACTTCTGAAGACCATAAGTCATCGCCTGTTGACCCGATTGGCTATTATAACCCCATTCTGGAAATGCCATGAAGCACTCTATAGGCTTGACCTGCACAAAGTGCCCGTCACCCAAATTTTCAACCTCATCCGGGGCCTCTAAAGCCTTCAAAACTGAGTTTGAAGTTTCTGTACCCTGCTACCAGTACCAAAAATCTTCAATATCTTCAAAACTACACCTGATCTAGCCATGAAACTTTGCTGGCAGGCTGATATGACTGACATGAATCTCCATATGTAAAATCAGACATTTTGAGATCGTAAGACCAAGTTACTAAAAATAGAAAGTTTCCACAATTAGCAACTCTGCACAAGATAGCCCTTATTGAATACAAAAATAGAAATATTTTTGGGTGATGCAAGATTGCTCTTACACCCAGGATGCTCCTGCATCAACTTTAATATATATAACATGTCGTAAGTGTATTCAACCTCTTGTGTGTATAATATTCAACCATATGCTTATCTGTATGCCTTCGATTATTAATGTATGACTTCATAAAAATTTTGATATATATTATCAAACCTGCTAAACTGTCATACACCACTGGAGAAAGCCACACCATTGAAATAGTGTCATATTTGCAGCAAAGGGTGCCGTTTCTAGCCTTGGACTACCGTATATAGTCTTTGAAATATATTGTTCTCAATATGTTGAAGTATAATATATATGTTGTTCATATATCATTATGCTTTTCTGTTCACATATGTTATTCTATTTGTATGCTTGTTCTACTCATATATTCACTGTGTATCATATATGCTATTTCAAGACTGATTCATATGCTGTTATCATTATCATATATCTGATATCATATGTTGTTATTAATATACATTGTTGAATACTTTCGATAGTCATAATAACATGTATCACTACATTATATAATTTTAACACTGTATAATATAATACTTTATAACTGCTATCGATAATGATATATATTGTCTTCAAAGTATGTTGTTCATAGTATTCAAACTTGTTTTATCTCATATGTCTAAGTAATTTCAGATTTCTATGTTGCATTAACTAATGTCAATGGTCACTGATTTTGACATCAATGACAATATATCCATCAATCTCCCCCTTTGTCATTGATGGAAAATTTTCAAATATATGATCTTGATAATGCAAAGCTCCCCCTTAGTTTACTGTTCCCTTTAGCTTCAATCTCTCCCCCTTTGACATCAATGGAAAAGGGTCTCTGAGGCTAGAGACTAGCTCCCCCTGAACACATGCTTCTCATAAGTTCTTCAATGAATGGATGAGAGTGATAGTACTCCCAATTTCTCTCTTAGGTACTCAAAAGTTTCCTTAGGAAGTGGTTTTGTGAAAATATCTGCTAACTGCTCCTTCATATTAATGTACTCCAACTTGACTTGTTTCTTAAGTACCTGTTCTCTCAAGAAGTGGTATTTGATTGAAATATGCTTCATTTTGAAATGCATGACTAGATTCTTTGAAATCCCGATTGCACTTGTATTATCACAAAAAATGGGAATGGGATTCTCAAATTCAATCTTTATATCTCCTAGAGTTTTCTTCATCCAAAGCACTTGTGTACAACTTGCAACTACTACAACATACTCAGCTTCCATGGTAGATAGAGTTACTGATCCTTGTTTCTTGCTTAACCATGAAACTAGACTGTTACCAAGGAAGAATGCTCCTCCACTTGTACTTCTTCTATCATCAATATTGCCTCCTAAATCAGCATCGGTATAGGCTATAAGTGAAAAGTTTTTTCCTCTTGGATACCATAAACCAAGATCCATAGTGCCCTTTAGGTACTTCAATATTCTTTTAACTACTAGGACATGAGTTTCTTTTGGCATTGCTTGAAATCTAGCTACAACAACAACTGCTTGCAGAATGTCAGGTCTTGTGGCTGTTAAGTACAACAAACTTCCTATCATAGATCTATATAGGGCTTGATTAACATCGGGAGATTCATCCATCTTGCTAAGCTTACATCCTATAATCATGGGAGTGCTAACTGGATTACAATCTTCCATCCCAAACTTCTTTAATATTTCTTTGATATACTTTTTTTGAGAAATGAATATTTCTTTATCTGTTTACTCAATTTGCAATCCAAGAAAGAAAGATAATTCCCCAAGCATGGACATCTCAAATTCTTATTGCATATTCATAGAAAATTCTTTGCACATTTTGTCACTTGCTCCTCCAAATATTATTTCATCAACATATACTACCACTACCAAAAGTTTTTTATTTTCACATTTGATATATAGATTACTATTTTCCATACCTCTTTTGAAACCTTGATCTAGAAGATACCTATCCAACCTTGAGTACCAAGCTCTTGGAGCTTGTTTTAGCCCATAGAGAGCTTTTCTAAGTCTACATACATGATCTTCCTTTTTTGAATATGTAAACCCTTTGGGTAATTCAACATATACTTCCTCTTCTAAGTCTCCATTTAAGAAAGCTGATTTGACATCCATTTGGTAGACCTTGAATGCTTTATGGCTTGCAAATGCTAAGAACATCCGGATTGCTTCTAATCTTGTGACTGGGGAAAATGTCTCTTCAAAATATACTCCTTCTACTTGAGCATAGCCTTTACAAACTAGTCTAGCTTTTTTCCTTGTGACCTCTCCATTTTAATTCATTTTATTTCGGAACACCCATTTGGTTCCTATGATATTTTTGTCTTTTGGTCTTGAAACTATTTCCCAAGTATTATTCTTTTCAATCTGATTTAATTCTTCTTCCATTGCTTTCACCCAAAACTTGTCTTCACTTGCTTCTTTGAAGTCTCTTGGTTATATTCTGGATAAAAGACAAATATGTGTACTTTCAGTAGTATTGACAAATTTCCTTCTTGTTTAGACTTCTTTATTTGGATCTCCAAGAATCAAGTCTTCAGGATGGTTTCTTTGAACAAATTTTGATGGAGTCTTTACTGGTGTTTTAGCTTTTGAAGGGGTTTTGGAAATCTCTTGCTCTAGTTCCTTTTCTTCTTCATCTTTAGGATCTTCTATTTCTTCACATATGCTTGGCATTTCATCATTTATCTTTTCAAATGGTTTTCCTTCATCTATCTTTACATTTGCACTTTCTATAATTTTGTGAAGTCTCTTGTTGTAACATCTATATGCTTTACTCTTGAAAGAATATCCAAGAAATATTCCTTCATCTGCTTTAGCTTCAAATTTTTCCAAATCATCTTCATCCTGTCTTATATAGCATGTACTTCCAAAAATTCTGAAATACCTGACTGATGCTGGTCTCCCTTTCCATAGCTCATAAGTTGTCTTATCATGATTTACTCTTATTTGTGCCCAGTTCAAAATGTGGACTGCTATATGTACTGCCTCCTTCCAAAAGGAATCAGCTATCTTGGATTCATTTAGCATTGCCCTTGCCATTTCTTGAGCAGTTCTATTCTTTCTCTCTACAACTCCATTCTGTTGGGGAGTTCTAGGTGCTGAAAGTTGTCTTTTTATACCATTCTTTTCACAATATTCATCAAATTCATGAGAAGTAAACTCTCCACCTCTATCCATTCTAAGGCATTTTATTTTTGCATCCATTTCATTTTCAAATAGTTCTTTGAGAGCTTTAAATTTGTCAAGCACTTCTGATTTTTCTTTTAGAAAAGCTACCCAAGTCATCCTAGAATAGTCATCAATAAATAATATAAAATATTTTTCTCCTTGTAGGCTTTTTGTCCTGGTTGGACCACAAAGGTCTAAATGAATAAGCTCAAGTGGTTTTGATGTAGAATATTCCTTCATTTTGAATGTGCTTCTTGTTTGCTTCCCTAGTTGGCATTGTTTGCAAATGATATTTGTAGGTTTTGATAGCTTTGGTATATCTCTTACAGCTCCTTTATGACTGATTTTGACAATGTTATCAAAGTTCAAGTGTCCTAATCTTTTGTGCCATAGCCAATTTTCATTTTCTTGTACAAAGAAACATTTTTCATCATTCATTTCTTGTAAAACATATAAATTGTTTGTAGTCCTACAAGCATTAGCTATTAATTTTCCATCCTTTTTAATTTCACAACCTTTAGGATAAAATGTCACATTATGCCCTTGATCACAAAGCTGACTTACACTTAGTAAGTTTTCCTTTAATCCTTTTACATACCAAACATCAGTTGTTTTTGTTTTACCATGATCTAGACTAAGAGTTCCTTTTCCTTTTATGTATCGGTTTGAGTTGTCACCAAATCTTACTGATCCTCCATTTGCTAGTTCAAAAGAGATGAATTTTCTTTTGTCCCTTGTCATGTGTCTAGAGCATCCACTATCAACGTACCACCAATCCTTTTTATTTTGAGCATGTAGAGCTATTTGAACAAATAGCAATTTTTCTTTCTTTTTCCATACTTTCTTTTTGGGAAGATCTTCTTTCTTTGCTTGATTTGTAGGAAAGATTGTTCTACAATTGTGGGCAGCATGTCCAAAATTGTTACATTTTGAACATAAAATATCATAATTAACCAATGGAGCAAAAGGATTTTGTGTGGTGAAATTATGAATATTCTTCACTTTGCTTCTGCAGTTTAGAGCTTTATGACCAAATTTGTTACAAGAGTACCAATATCTATGAAATAGGTAAGAAGAATGTTGTCTATAATAGGGCCTTTTCCATTCTATCATATTTTGTTTAGATGTTCTACCTTCTAGTGCTTTGTGACCATAACAATTGCAAGAATAGCAATAACCATGAAAATTATAACTAGTTTTATCAACTTCTTTATTTTCTTTAGGCTTGTTTTCTTTTAATGATTCATTTATGACTGATTTGCTTCCTTCTTTTGTGAAGCCTTTGAATGTATTATTAGTTTTTGAATTTCCTTCAAAACCAACACCTATTTTGCTGAAAGAAGGTCATTGACTATCATTGATATCATTTAGTTTTTCTGAAATTTTTTCAAACTTGAGATTATTAATGGTGCATTCCTTCAACTCTCTTTCTAATTTTTCAATTTCTAGTTTTAAATTAGTTTCAGCTTGTTTAGCTTCTTCTAATTGATTCTTCAAATCTTCAATTGTTTGTTCTGATTCTTCTACTACTTTCGTAGCTTCCTCTTTGAGTTTTACAAGTTTTCTTTTTAGTCTTTCATTTTGTTTATATGCATAATGAAGTTCTTCTTGGAGATCAACATCTTCTCCCTCATAACCTGATTCATTTTCCTCTTCTTCATAACTATCATTGGAGACTGCTTTAGCCATGAATAGAATCTCATCCTCATCATCACTTGGGCATTCTTCGCTGCTTTCATCTGAAGAGCTATCCTTTTTTGAATAAAAACTCTTTTTAATTTTGTTTTGATATCTTGTCTTCTTATTAAACTTCTTGTTACTTTTCCATTTCTTCTTTGTGTGTGCTTGTTTTTCGTCTTCACTTGAGTCATCATCATTTTGAGGGCATTTTGAGGCATAGTGTCCTATCTTTCCACAATTGAAACATTTGAAAGGAAACTTCCCTTTATATTTTCCACTTCCCTTTTCAATTTTCTTAAGAAATGGGCTTCGGCTTCATCAGTTTCACTGCATGAACTATCGCTTGAAATTTTTTTTTTATTCTTACCCTTATTGGAAACTTTAAAAGATATTTCCTTCTTAGAGTCCTTGCCTCCAATTCTCATTTCATAGGCAGTAAGGATTCCATGTAGCTCATCTTTAGTAAGAATATCTAGATCTTTTCTCTCTTCAATTGCTGACACTTTAGAATCAAATCTAATGGGTAAGGATCTCAAGATTTTTTCAACTACTAGCTGTTCTTCTACTTCTTCTCCAAGGGCTTTTATTGCATTAACCACTTCATCAACATGAGAGAGAAATGAGGCTATGTCTTCATCTTCCTTCATTTTCAAACTTTCGAATGTGCTTCGGTGAGTTTGAAGTTTAGCCTTCTTTACATTGTCGGTCCCTTCATAAATATTTTTCAACTTATCCCATATGTCCTTTGCAGATTTACAATGCATAACCTTTGTAAACTCCAAGTCGGCAAGATTACATAAAATAGCATGTTTTGCTTTGGCATTATTCTCACTTTTCCTTTCTCCGACTGCATTTGTTGGTGGGTTCGCTGGTGGTGTATAACCATCTAGTACTGATTGCCAAACATTGAATCCAATAGCATTTAAATAATCTTCCATCTTTATACTCCAAAATGCATAGTTTGTCCCATCAAAAATTGGTATCTTGTTTTGAAAACTTTCAGCCATTTGTGCTCTTTGGATCTACCTTCAAGCTGTTAGGCTATATAGAAGGAACCCACTCTGATACCAATTGAAGAGCACATAATTATACTGAGAGGGGCAGGTGAATCAGTATAATAACCTTTTTTGAATTTAAATGCTTTTATTCAAAGATAACTACAATTACTTAAATAAACAATTATGCACACGAACACAATATTTACGTGGAAACCCAATATGGGAGAAAACCACAAAATAATTTGCTTTTATATAATATTGTTCTTTTACAATGTTTTGTATGCACCAACCTTCTAGAGGCTCCAACCTCTAAATTTATGAGCACCGACTCACTGGAAGCACCAACTCCCACACTTCACAGGCACCGACCTACTGGAAGCAGCAACTCCCCTATCCGGATTCTGAGCACCAACTCCTATCCAGATTCTGAGCACCCACTCACTACTTGAAAAATTTCTTCCACCTAAATGCTATTGCTAATTCAACTGATGATGGACACAATCTGCTCTTTAAGTCAGCCAATATTTTCTTCTAATTTCAAATATATATATATGTATGTATATTCTCACAATATTATATTCAAAATCTGAATACATAATCTTAAAATTTTATCTCTTCTTTATTACTGTTGCTCTCCTTCTTATATCCACATGCTGACTTTTTTTTATTTTCCAAAAGGATTGAGTATATATATATGTTCACTCCTTAAGAAACAATATGTCTCTTAAGAAAAAGACACAACTCTTCAAAAAGGTATTTCATTTACTAAAATATTATTAACTTGTAAATAAGTTAATCCACCTTTATTATTATTTTAATATCCAACTTTATTAATACTTTTTCTAGAAAACCTTAAATGAATCCCCTTTATTAAAACTAATTAATGTATTCAATTCTTCCTTAAAATTATAATGTTGTCGTGCTGACGATATATTGCCTTTAATATATTCAAAACATGTTGTATGCATATCTTTGACCGCTGCATCTTATAATATGATATAATATGTTGTATGCATATCTTTGAAAAATATTTTTCATCACATATGAATTTAAATATTCAATCCTTCAAAACTTCATATGAAACTATTAAACTCATTATCGCATATCTTTTTGATATGTAATCTTCAACTTTGGATAATGAACTTTAATATATATAACATGCCATAAGTGTATTCAACCTACTGTGTGTATAATATTCAACCAGATGCTTATCTGTATGCCTTCGATTATTAATGTATGACTTCATAAAATTTTTGATATATATTATCAAACCTGCTAAACTGTCATACACCATTGGAGAAAGCCGCACCATTGAAACAGTGTCGTATTTGCTGCAAAGGGTTTCATTTCTGGCCTTGGATTGCCGTATATATTCTTTGAAATATATTGTTCTCAATATGTTGAAGTATAATATATATGTTGTCCATATATCATTATGCTATTCTGTTCACATATGTTATTCTGTTCATATGCTTGTTCTGCTCATATATTCACTGTGTATCATATATGCTATTTCAAGACTGATTCATATGCTGTTATCATTATCATATGTCTGATATCATATGTTGTTATTAATATACATCGTTGAATACTTTCGACAGTCATAATAACATGTATCACTACATTATATAATTTTAACACTGTATAATATAATACTTTATAACTGCTATCGATAATGATATATATTGTCTTCAAAGTATGTTGTTCATAGTATTCAAACTTGTTGTATCTCATATGTCTAAGTAATTTCAGATTTCTGTGTTGCATTAACTAATGTCAATGGTCACTGATTTTGACATCAATGACAATATATCCATGATGTTGTACATGATGCTCATGTGAATACCTATTCCCTAACAAAGGATGGAGTGTGATATAACCTAAAGCCATTGATGGAGACTGAAGAAAGGGTATGTGGTAATGCAAGAATAACTTTTATTGATAGAGGAAATTTCTTAGATGGTATGTGGCATGATCATATGTGTTTTACCTTAATTCCAAAGGCTAGAAAAGAGGACATAGAAGATGTACCTGTAGAAGTTGCATAATTATTGAATGGTTTTCAGGATATTGTATTTGATAATGTGCCTAATGGATTACTACCAGTAAGAAAGATCAATCATTAGATAGACTTGATTCCAGGATCGAGTTTGCCAAATAAGGCAGCACAAAGAATGACAATAGTAGAAAGTGAAGAGTTGAAGACCGATTTGAAGTTTAGTTCATCACATCATCCATAGATTGTATATGGAAGTAGTCCCAAAAATGCATCTAAGTTGATAAAGATAGATAAAGGAAAAATAAGTAGTGATGAAGCTAAGGATTTTGTAGAACATTTGAAGAACATCCATGAGGAGGTGAGGAAGCATATTAGGAAGATGAATACATAGTTTAAGGCTAAGGTAGATGAGAAAAGAAGGCATAAGGAATTTCAGGTTGGAGCTGAAGTCATGGTTCATTTGTGGAAGGAGTGATTTCTGGTTGGTACATATAACAAGTTGAAAATGAAGAAGTTTGGACGATGTAGGATACTGAAGAAGCATCATTCAGGAAATGCATATGAGATCAAGTTGCCTATTGAGTTGAATAGTTCACCAGTATTTAATGTTTCAGATCTGATAGAGTATCATGAGGGAGGTGTTGAAGATGAGGTTAGAGTAGCACAGTGGATTATTCTAGCAACCAATTCCGATATCAAGGATATTGAAGACATACTAGATTGTCATGTCAGTAGAAGCACAAGGAACATAACATATGAAGAATATTTGGTCAAATGGAAAGAATGACCTCTTGAAGATTCATCATGGCTAATAAAGGAGGTTAACCGTCTTGGTTTTCCTCTACACACCTGAGTCATGATAGGGTCACTTCTCAAATTACCTCGAGTGTCTGATGTAGGAGCATCCTAGGTGTAAGAGCAATCTTGCATCACCCAAAAATATTTCTGGTCTCTTTTCAATAAGGGTTATTTTATGTAGAGATGTTATTTATGGAAACTTTCTATTTTTAGTAAGTTGGTCATTTGATCTCAAAATGTTTTGATTTCTTTCTTGGAGGTTCATTTTGGTCATATCAGCTTGCCAGTAAAGTTTCATTGACAGATCAAGTCTAGCTTTGTAGATATTGAAGATTTTTGGTATTGGCTACAAGGTACAAAAACTTTGAACTCAATTTTGAAGGCTTTAGAGGCCCCAAATGAGGTCGATAATTTGGTTGATAGGTGCTTGCACCAATCAAGCCTGGAGAGCACTTTGTGACCTTTTCAGAATGGGGTTATAATAGTCAATCAGGCCAACTAGTGATGGCTTCTGCTCTTCGGGATTTGGGTCACCTGAAATGGCAAAAAATGATTTTCCTTCAAAATTTTTGTTTGGGTTTCAAAAGTTATTTTGAGCCAACTTTTATGTAATAAATTGTAAAATAAAATAATTCTAAGTTTGGTTGGCCTTGTTGGCTAAAACTCTGGAACCTGCCCAGGTGGTGGAAAATTGCCTATATAAGGAAGGTTGTAGTGTTGTCTTAGGTAGTTGGGGAGAGTTCTGGGTAGTAGATCTGGGTATTGATTTGAGGCTTTGTCCTATAGAATATTGTAAGGGGAATGCCTATGTGGCTTTGCATATTGTAATTTTAAAAAAATGTAATTCCACATTTGTGGAGATAATAAGAAGCCCATTTGTTGTTCTTGCCAATTATTGTTGTTTCTCTATTTTGGTTATTAAGTGGAGCACCCTTCATCTGAAAGTGTTACTCGATGATGCATATGGTGCTTGATGAACATTGGCTTGCTCTTTTATATCACTATTGCTTGGTAGTTCTAGTTTTCTAACTAGAGTTCTATGTGATTTGTTTGGCCAACTTAGTGCATTTAATGTTGATAGCTATTGCTTTAGGCTGACATGTTGGATTTAATTATTTTTAAGGAAATTTGGAGCTGACTTGTATTGCATTTAATATTTGTTAGGGAGAGTTAATTTTGTCATCCAGCTGACTTGTGACTGATGATTAATATTGGCTTTGGGTTGTGCAAACCTGAAGTTAGTGAAGTTGTGGAAAAGATCTTGCATGATATTGAAGATCAGATTATTTTTCTAATAGTTCTTTGTAGCAGATCTAGTGGTTTCATACTTGGAGACAAGGAGATTGCTTGGAGGCTTGCGAGCTCAAGCTTAGATTTTCCATAGGCTTTTCATCAACTTCTAATTGTCTTCAAAGTTGAACTAGCTGGGATTGTATTGGATCTATGTGTGGATCTTGTAGAATTGTAGTCTTTTGATTGTAATTGGCCCTAACCCGAAAGGCCTTACAGTCGGGCATGCTATTGAAAATTATGTTTTGAAGCATATCTTGGCTTGTGTTGTGGTGTATTTCTTCTATTTAATTATGAAGCTACAAGGTTGGACTATCCTTAATTGGATCCTCTCACCTTGGTCTGCGTCAAAGTGATAATAAGAATAATGATATAGGATTTGTAGAAATAAAAGAAGAAAACTCTGAAACTAAAGCTAGAGAAGAAAAAGCTTTAGTTTCTCAAGTAGAAAAGAGATCTAATTTGATTATAGATAGTGGTTATTCACATCATATGATTGGAGATATGAAGAAGTTTATAAAGTTTAACAATTATGATGGAAGAATTGTTAGAGTTGGAAACAATGCACCTTGTTTGATAAAAGGAATAGGATCTATTTCTCTTGATGGAAAGACTAACACTGATGATGTTTATTTTGTGGATGGATTGAAACATAATATTTTGAGTGTTGGATAGTTAGTTGATAAGGGATATCTAGTTTGATTTACTGAGAAAACTTATGTGATCAAGGATAAGAATGGTGATTTGATTGGAACTCGATCAAGAACCAGAGGTAATGTATTTTAGTTAAACCCTACAGAGATGACATGCTTGATTAATAAGATTGATTACAATTGGTTATGGCATAAAAAAAAATTTCATATAAACTTTGATAATATTGTGAAAGTAAGTACTACACATGTAGTAAGAGATTTGCCTAAAATTATGAAACCTACTAACATGATTTGTAAGGAATGTGTTATGCATAAACAAAAGAGAAGTTCATTTCCTAGTAAGAATTTCACATCAATAGAGAAGTAGGACATTTTTCATATAGATTTGAGCGGTCGCACAAGGACTAGAGGATTCTATGGTGAAAGGTATTTTATGATTTTTGTTGATGATATTACAAGAATGATGTGGATTGCATTTCTTAAAGAAAAATATAAGGCATTTTTTAAGTTTAAAGTAATTAAGAACAAAGTTGAGAATGAATCTAAAATGAAGATTAAATGTTTAAGATTAGATAGAGGTGAAGAATTTACTTCAAAAGAATTTAACACCTATTGTGAAGAGAATGGCATTAAGAGATAGTTTTTCACCCCTAGAATACTTGAACAAAATGGTGTCGCATAAAGAAGAAAAAATTCAGTAACTGAAGTAGCAAGAGATATGTTATTTGAAAATGATTTGGTGAAGGTAGTATGGAGAGAAATAGTGAATACAACATTATTATATAATGAACAAAGTATAAATTAGAGTAGACACAGACAAGACACCTTATGAATTGTGGTTTGCACATGTGCCATTAGTTAAGTATTTCAGAATTTTTGGAAGTAAATTTTACATTAAGAGAGATGATAACAATGGAAAGTTTGAAAATACAAATGATGAAGGTATATTTCTTAGTTATTCATTGAAAAAAAAAGCTTATATATGTCTCAATTAAAGAACTAAAACTATTGTTGAGAGCGCAAATGTTAAAGTTGTTGAAAAGTTCAAAATTTAGGAAAGAATAGTTGATTATGAATCAGATGAAGATACTTATCCTAAAATCGATCAAGAAAATATTGAATTATTCTATGAAACTGACAGTGAGTTGCAGAATGAAAGTCACATTAAGAGAAGAACCTAGAGGAGAACCTAGAATTGAAGCAAGAAATGAGACAATGACACCTAGTAGGAATCTAGCAAGAAATCATCCTTTTGAGTAGATTATTGGGAGCATAGAAAAAGGAGTTCTAACATGAAATAAAGTACAAGAAGAACTGTGTTTAATTTCTCAAATTGAGCCTAAATCTATTGATGAAGCTTGTAAAGATGAATATTGGATTAAAGAAATGAAGGAAGAACTAGATCAAATTGAAAAGAACAAGACTTGGGAGTTGGTCCCTAGACCTAAAGATAAGAATGTTATAGGAACTAAATGGGTATTCACAAACAAGATGAATGAACAAGAAGAAGTGGTAAGAAACAAAGCAAGATTGGTATGTATAGGATACTCACAACAAGAAGGAATTGACTATGAAGAAACTTTTGCACCTATTGCAAGAATTAAAGCAGTGAGAATGTTCTTGGCTTATGCAAATTAGAATAAATTCAAAGTATATCAGATGAATGTGAAGTCAACATTTCTAAATGGAGAATTAGAAGAAATCTACATTGAGAGGCTTGAAGGTTTTCCCTTAATTCATGAAGGAGGCATGGTATGTAAACCAAACAAAGCATTATATGGACTTAAATAAGCACCTAGAACTTGGTATGCAAGACTAGATAAGTATTTGATAAAATTAGGATTCACTAAAGGCACAATAGACAGTAATTTGTATATGAAAGAAATTGAGAATAGTTTCTTGGTTGTGGTTTTTTTTTTTTATGATATTATCTTTAGAGGAGAAGATGAAGCAAGTGATAAATTTGTAGATGAAATGAAGACTGAATTTGAAATGAGCATGATTGGTGAGATGAAATATTTTTTAGGACTACAAATAACACATAACAAGGATGATATTTGGTTATGTCAAACAAAGTATCTAAATGATTTATTAAAGAGATTTGGAATAGAAAATTGTAAGTTGGTTAGCACACCTATGGTAACTGGACACAAGTTATCTAGCAAAAATGAAACTCCTGCAGCTGAACAAAAGAGGTATAGATCTATGATTGGAGGATTGTAGTATTTAACTCATACAAGACTAGACATTTATCACATGTTGTTGGAATTGTTTCAAGATTTCAGTTTGATCCTAAAGAGTCACATTACGTAGCAGTAAAAAGAATACTGAGACTTACTTGAAAGGCACAATTAAATATAGATTATGGTATGAAAAATCTGATGATTTTACCCTATGTGCATATACAGATGCAAATTGGAGAGGCAATGTTGATGAAAAAAAAGAGTACAAGTGGTTGAGCATTTTTCATTGGAGGAAGATTGGTTTCTTTCCTAAGCAAGAAACAAAATTGTATTTCACAGAGCATAGCAGAAGCAGAATATGTAGCAGTAGAAAATAATTGTAACCAGATAATATAGATGAAAGAAACGTTGAAGGATATTAGAAAA
Source organism: Chamaecyparis obtusa (assembly GCA_027943335.1). Taxonomy (NCBI): domain Eukaryota; kingdom Viridiplantae; phylum Streptophyta; class Pinopsida; order Cupressales; family Cupressaceae; genus Chamaecyparis; species Chamaecyparis obtusa. Next base: position 35,021 of record BSBK01014465.1, read on the forward strand.
AAATTTGATGAGACTATTGTTATACACTATGATAACACCAGTACAGTAAGTATGTATAAGAATCCTACACTACATTCTAAGACAACATATAGAAATAAAGTATCATTTAGTGAGAGACAAATTTGTAGAGAAAGAAGTTAAACTTGAGTATATAAGTACACAAGAGATGATTGTAGATATATTTATAAATCCCTTACCTAAAGATACATTTGAGTATTTGAGAGGTATGCTTGGGGTTATGCCCTAGCCTACTTTTCAGTAGTGATGCAGATTGTTGCATCAGTCTAGTGGTATATGATCTTTATCTTTTTTCTGGACTAGATATTGGTACTTCCTCTATGGGGGAGTATATGTGATTTTGAGCTAAGTCATGAAGGACTCTAATGAATGTATTTTCTAAAAAGTGTCTTTTGACATTGAGGATTGACATATTCATTGTCATTGATGTCAACGGGGGAGAAGGATACATGAAAAAATATAATAATAAGAAGAACGATACATGAAAAGAAGGAGATGAAACAATATAAAATGAAAGGGTAAAAGCACAAAGCTGTGTCACGTTTCAGGACAACTTATCAGCATAGCTGAATTTGAGTATTTCTAACTAAAATTATTTTTTGTCAAACATATGGTCTAGCTAGATTCATTCTAGCTAAGTTAGATAAGTTCTTCACCTTTTCCAACTGGAAATATCTATTAAATGCATGTTTTATAAAAATTACTAAAGAAATAAAATTATTTCAGAAAAGCGATGTTTCAATAACTCTTACTCTTTTAATGATATTTTTTTACAAATATAAAAATACCCTTTTTTAGAGCACAGAGTCAAGATTATCATCATATAATTTTTATAATATTTTAATTAGATTTAATATATTATAATTTCAAAATACTGCATGTAGGTATTTTAACATTCAAGAACAAGATGCTTCAAAAATAGAAAAAAATAATAAAGCTTATCAAAAAAATTGAAAATTTATATTTAACACTAGAGGAGAGAGTTATCTTCAAGAGTGTGTAATTTATTTTCTGAGCGGTGTATATTTGATAGGGGAAATTTGACGCGAGATGAAAACTATCGATTTCAGGTATGTTTGACTTTGAGTAGTTATATTAGAGAAAATATACATTGAAAACTAATTTTTCTTCTTTTCTGCACTAGCTATACATTTCATCTATGACATATTTTGAAATCAAAGGAAAAAAAGATTATTTGCATATACCTTTTTGTTGCGAACAAGACCTCATTTTTTAGCATTTTTCAGCAAGTAAAAAATGGACTTAAAAAATTTAAAAACTATGTGAATTCTTGTTCAAAAAAAATTAAAAAAGTTATAGGCATAAACTTCATCCACTTTTACACATTTCATTAGTTTACATTATCTCCAAATTTTAAACATAAATGCCATTTTTATGTCGTTAAAGTTGAAAAGTTTGTGTGTTGTTGACCTTTTCCTTTATAAAAGTGTGACACAGCTTTGTACTTTTACCTAAAAAAACTAAAAGAATATAATTATGAGAAAATGAAGCAAGATTTGAGTGATGAAGAGGACTTGAAAATATTTCAGAGTAGTAGCATTGTAGTTTGGTATTCATGGAACTTCAATTTTTTTTCATCTATGTTTCCATCAATGCCAATGGGAGAGATTGTTAGGAATGAATGATGAATATATCCTATGGGGGAGTATTTTCAGCCATTCTATATTATTTATATGTTGCATTCATGACTATGGTTGTCATTGATGTCAACACAGTGATCTACTAGAGATTAGTAGAGGAGTAGCTAGTGTTTGAATTAGTGCATGTGGAGTATTGAAGATCAAGATATACAGAGTTGAGGACTTACTCTATATTATGTCTTGAGAGCCTGGTCAAGAGGACGTATGAAAATTCAACTATTCATGATAGTTATGTGTAAATTAGTGGAAGCAGTATTCAGACAGTGTTCCTAAAAAGTAGTTTGTGGAATATAATAATTAAATATAATTATTGATTCAGATCTATAGTTTATATTTCCCAATTTATTAATTCATTTAATAAGTAAATTCATGTATATCCTATAATTTCAGAAACGGACAGTTTAAACTCCTTTATCAAATTGGACTTAACTTAATTATTTTGAAAGTTGATTGACCTATTAATGGAATGACGTAAACATTAATCAACCATGTCCTCTTAGTCAACCTTTGAGATCTTTAGTTGACGAACGATAATTTTGATCGTCATGAAGATGGACGTACTTAACCTTAATTAATTTTCCTCTAACATCCTTTTTAGACAACATTGTCGAGGTTGTTCACCTGATTCATTGTAACCTCGTCGTTGAACTCACTAACCCGCATCTTGTGTGTAGAAACTTATCACCTTTTAAAAAAATTTGTTGGTTGTGTTTTGACCCAACTTTTGGGCATCACATGGAAATTGGATGATATCTCCTAATTGGGATAGAATCAGGGCATGAAAAGTTGTACAATTGATAAAGAAATTATGATAGTGAAGTGGATGTGATAGCAAGGTCAAAGGTCACATGAGTGAAGATTTTTTTTTTTGGAAGCCGACAATTTTTATGTAATTATGAAATATTGTGTAACATGTGGAAGTTTATATTTTATAATTGGTTAAGCCTTGTTCGCCAACTCATTTGTAATTATTTGAGTGTGGTATAAAGGAAGGATTTTTTTCCTTAATTTTAATATGATATGAGATAAGGTATGGATGTGAATTACATAATTTAGCAATATATGTTGTAAGAAGATATGCGAAGTACAAAGATGTGATACTGAGATTTGATGAAGTAGTTGGTGTAGTTTGGCATAGACAAAGGAGAAAAGATAAGTTTCTAAGATCAATAATTATTTGGTATTATTTTATTAATTAATATAGAGATTAGTTGGATAGTGTGTTCAGTGATCTTGCTCTTGAATCATTTTGGACAGTGGGTCCTTTTGTCTTCCATAACTCCTAACAGAGTTAGAATCTTTTAATAGGGATTCAAAGTCTCCTAATAGGGACTCATATGTACTGAATGTATTTCATAAGGCTCTTAACAGAGTCCATCCTCTCACAAGGAATTTTCATATTGGTACATCTTTTGTGGGCATCATTCCCACTGGGGTTTACTCTCTAATCAAGAGGTTCCCTAGTTAACATATCTTGTGTTATTGTGCTGTTGTGTATGTTCATATTTATATGGTTGTTGCTTACATTGATTACATGGTTTAAATATGTTAATAAGGAAAATAATTGTATTTATCTGATAACTAATTCACTCCCCCCTCTCAGTTAGCATAGGTCCCACAACCTGGAGATGATTCCCATGTTATACTAGGTTATCAAGACTACGAGAGCTTGAAACAAGGGTGAAAAATTAGTCTATAATAGTAAATATAAACCAAATATAACAACCATTAACATATATGACACAATGATTTTGGTATCATAGAAACCCTTGTAAGAGGGAAAAACTATAGTGGGGATGAAAGCCATAATCTTCTCTACTATAGTTGGAAGCTCCCCTATGATTGGCTTACAAAAACTCTTTATGAGCACCATTCATCTTATATAAGAGATGTCTAGTACACTATGAGATGTACAATAAAGAACTTTTAAAGTCTACCTCATGTGAGGATTCAAACCTCAGTCTAGAGATTTATCTTGTAAAAGGATTTAATAACTAAGACCTATAAGATTCTACTAGGTAAGAGGATTTAACTTGCTGCAATTGTGAGAGAACAACAAGTAACTAATCTATAGTAGTAGTCCTTTCCTGTAAGATCCTTTATGTCCTATAGCTTCTTACACTTCCATAATAAATACATGACTCAAACCTCTCCTTCCAATCTTATCACAATCTCCTGTACCAGTCGTTGTTGGATCTTGCAAAATACTTCTTTTTCTACAAAACTACCTCACCTTATGTATCCGTCTTATAGATAATATTTTATATGATTCCTTACTATTTTTTCCACTTAAAAAACACCATTGATTTTTACTCTTAAGTGTTTATCTCTCCTCTCACTCAATTCACCAATCTTGAGATAGTAATATGTTTTTCTCTTGGAATTCAAACTTGCTTTAAGTCACTTTTCACTTTAGGTTCAACTGCTTGTGAAATATTCTAGATAATTGCTAACCTTAGATAAAATCTTCCATACATTTAAACCAATAGAATCTTGACAAATCAATTAACTTTCATAACAAACCTCACCTCAAAATTTGTCCCAATTTGTTGTTTAGCGATCAAAGAAATGCAAAGTTTATTCCAAAATACTAATTAATTGTTCAAATCCAAATAATACATTAACATAATCTATCAAGAATCACTTAAAAAAATAAAAATGTATCAAGAGTCAAGCATACAATTCCTATCTAAAATGTTGTTTTACATCATCCTGTGAAAACACTCCTGTAATACCCTGCCCCTAGTCCGATTTTATAAATGTCATGATTATTTTAGGATGATAGATTATATGTTAGGAAATCATTGATGTTTATGATTTTACTGAGCCCATACTTGCATGTGTATGGTTGATGTGTTTTCTTTATATTTTTGTTTAACGTGCCTGATGTGGTTGAGGGACAGAGTCATAGTTACTTGCTTGTGAGATCCACATGATCGACCGATCCTCGCCATTGTCTGTTATATATATTGGATGTACATGCTTCATCTTGTGATGATAAGTTTGTAGGTACAAGGCATCATCTTCCCTGAATTGGCAGGAGTGAGCATGTGCATAAACATGCATCTCTATGGTAAAGAGGGGAGATAATACATAGACCCAAAACCCTAACCTAAGCCTAATTGTCCTAGGATTGAACAAGTGTTGGTTTGACTACCCTACCGAAAATCACCTAGTTGGCATGAATTCGTGGATCCCATTCTTGAGTGTGTTCTTGGTCTTAGTTTTCTTGATTTTATTGTGCTTGATTCAGTTGGTTTATGTTTATATAGGTGATTTTATATGATTATTAATGTTAGGATTATAGTTGTATTTAATGATTAATTATGCTCTTATGTTTAATCGAGAAAATTAATCTACAGTCAAATGTTCGATTATTTGGAATTATTTGAACATTTAATTGTAATTAGATTTAATTTATGTTTGCATACTTTATTAAATAATTGAATATTTAATTGCATGATCTAGGATGCTTTAAGTATTTAATTTATTTAATAATAAATTTTTAATTATAACATGTGCATTAGTGAAAAGGGATTTGTTTTTAAAAGTGAACAACTAGTTTTCTAAAGTCAAAGTTGAGTTATGGAAAATAAAGATATTTTAATTAATTAATTAGATTTATTTTCAATTTTGGAGTTGGAGTTTGATTAGGAGATTACTGTTGAGTCATCTCTAGGATTTTTATGAAATGGGGAATTGAATCACCAATAGGGGAAATTGCATTCATTTGGAGGGGAGACATATTTCTTTTGGGAGGAGAATTTTGGAGAGCTTGTGTGATTGAGTTTTTGAGGATTCTTTGTTTGTTGTGGCTGCTTGTTGTTTTGGGCTTGATTGTGCATCTTGATCCAGTTCTTGCTTTCATCATAGTTTTTAGATTTGCAGACAAGATTGGATTTGAAAGAAATCTCACTCCCAGATCTACAACACAAGTTTCATTACAATTTCTAGCATTGGACCTAAGGTAGGATATGGAATTCTTGTTGTGTGCCTTTTGTTATTTTATTTGGTAAAATTCTCTGGTTGAATAGATCAAGATTCTTTTCTTTAGATCTGTATGAAATTTCTTATTTTGGGTATCAAAGAAACCCTGGAATCTGATATCCTGAGTTTTCATTAAATTTTAGCATTGTACCATTATGCTGGCAAAATTTTGTTAAAAGATTGTTTATAGTTTCCATATAAAATTAAAAAAAATAGTTATGGACTATAGTTTGTGTATATGCTATGGGAAAATTAAATCCCCCATTAGAAAGAATCAATTTGATAAGAAAAAAACCAATGTTAGTAGAAAACTCCAATTCTGGGAGAAGTAATAGTAAAGAAAAAAAAGAGTCAATTCAATCAAAAATCCTATTCTATTTGTAAAGAATATTCTCTATTAAAATAAATTTGAGCCAAGTAAATACAAATCCAATATAAATCAAAGGTTGATTCAAATACTGTGTTAAGTTGGAAAAAGTCTTATTTCCTTTTCTGGAAAATAGTACAGTGGCTTCATGTTTCCATTTTCAAAAAATTATCTTTATTAAAAAAAAGATCTGTCAAAAAGAAAAATAATACAGTTAACTTTATTAAAAAATAAAAAATAAAAAGAAAAAAAATCTTTGGTCTATTTGTAAATGAATTTGTTTTAAAAGAAAATTAATTTTTAAAAAACATGAAAGGGAGGCGGGGGCCACGACACCCCCCTACCTTCCCCTCTACCAACGCATGAGCACTGGGTACTGCTGCGATAGTACTGCACTACCTTAGGTAGTGAGTACTATCATAGCAGTACCTCTGCCCATGTGGGGAGGACCGCACAAAGTGTGGAGCGCGTGGGGCCTGCCCCCACTCAATAGTTGTTTTTAAAAGTTTTTTTTTGTGTTTTAAATTTAATTTGTTTTTAATTTTATTTTCATATATGTAATTAATTTATATGAATATAAATTTTTATTAATTAATTTTTAATTTAAATAAAAATTGTTTTTTAATAATAAAGCTTGAATTAAATTTTATTTTACATTAAATTAAGTGTTAATAAAATATGTTGTGGTTAATACGTATAATGTTTTCTAAATTAAATTTAGAAATTGTTCCAATGGCATTTTGTGCCATATAATCTAAGTATGGAATTTTACTATCTATTGTGAGTTGTGTATATATACACATTATATATATATATATATATATATATATATATATATATATATATATATATATATCTATAATATATATAT
>BSBK01014466.1:0-29133 GCA_027943335.1 Chamaecyparis obtusa
ATGATATACAATTCACTTCATTTTCACATACAAATATTGTACAATCTCTTCAATGTCCTCCCTTATACATACTGTCAGAGGTCCTTAATGATTGTGATAGAAATAAAACTTATCACAAAATAGGGCCAACAATACCAAACATTTGGAATAGCCACCATAAAATTTGAAAAAGAAAAACCCTAGTGGAGGAATACCAAGTTCAACATTAAATCATAAAAGAAAACATGGATCAATCCTTTCAATAGTAAATCAATTGTGATAAGTGTCACATAATAGATAGTGAAAAGAGAGTTAGGTGAATAATCCAATCATACAAAACTTAAAAAATTCAATGCTAGCCCACACGCAACACGAACAAAATCATCAATAATAAAATAAATTATCAATCATAAAACATTTCACATAACAAAGTGACTAAGATCAATCACACTCAAGGGAATAAACAATTCATGACATTAAAGGATACAATATCTTGAATGCATTAGAGAATTTACCCAAACACAATAGAAAAAAAAATCGTCTATGCTATGTTACAACCATCTCTTATGCAATCATATGCAATTATGAGTTCTACTTACTAGAAAATATTTAGTATTTAATTACAATGCTTTGACTTTGTTATGCATGATAATGTACATAATGCATCAAATGTAATGTAACAAATCAAAATTTCAAAATATTGTAAAATGACTATAAGCTACAATGACTCTCTAATGAATGCAATACACAATCCAATTGGGAAGTTATGTCCTTGACCCAATTGACCTACTATGATGAAAGACACATCCCAATGTTATAAATGCATATCTCACATAATAAATGATACATTATTTCAATTCGATGCACAACACATTTAGATGTAAATGAAAATGTTTTGAATTATTTCATAATTAATCCTATCCTTTCACATTTGATTACAATAGTCACACAAAATAGTATGCAACACTCAAATAGGATCCAATCAATATCATAAAAGTCTAATTCAACAAACAATAACATCATACCACAAGGCACGAAGCAATAAGGTCAGTCAAGAATCATTGAATTCTCAGAGGAATATGAATCATAAAATAAGGAGTCTGTCAAATAAGGAAACTCAACACTAAGGAGAGTCACCTAAACCCAAAACAACAACATTCATCGACTATCATGCTAAGTCAAATGAGAAAATCCAGCCATGATCGCCAAGAATTCATACACACACACACACCACTTAAGGGATACAAGAGGAAAGATAACTACTAACTCACAACAAAACACTCACACAAATAATTACCAACTTCATGAGCAAAAATCTAACTAGAGATCCATGTGTTTTAACACAGGTTCTAGAAATAAATTGATCCTCAACAAGGATTTCACCTATGACAACCAACAAACAAAGCAACATTTTAAACAAGTTGCAAGATAGTAAAGACATAAATGTTTTAGTTTTCAAATCAATATTTATGAAATATACAAGAATTATGTCTCTATATTTTTGTTTCAAGTTTACTATAAGACACATAATGGGCACACAAGTTCCCAGAGTTCTTGGTGTAGAAACTTGGGATCTGATACCAGATGTAACACCCTACCCATGAATCCATGATAAATTAACCTAGCTTTATACTAAGTTGATGTAATAATATTTTTTTCTTAAACATTAAACATACATTAATAATACAAATGCGGAAGTAAGTACAAACACAAGTTTAAGTATCATTATTGATACACAATGAGACATTATATTAATGTACATAAACTCAGTTAACAATCAAAAGGGTTCCAAGACGTAGTTACTTTTAACTACAAAGGCCAACTATAACATAATCACATGATATATCTTACATTAATTTTTAAACTCAAATTGAAGTATGAACCAGATCTTTACTTAATCATAATGAAAATAATATGAATAATAAATTAAACTAACATATACATTACAACTGAATAATAAGATACATTCATTATATCAATATAATCAAAGGTACATACAATTAGCTGCAATGATAAATCATGACATACACAATAATACAACTTCCACTGCACATGTTGCAGAGATTACAATAATAAATCCAGTCATATTATAACACAAGTACATAACATCTCCTGAATGTATGTCTCAGATCAATACATAATGGAAAACCATACATACACCTTATTGATGAAGGGTGCTCCCCTTAATACCACAAACACTTAACAGAAATAGAGAAACAACAACAATAATATGCAAGAACAGAAAATTGGCTTCTTATTATCTCCACAAATGTGGAATTACAAACTTTCAGAATTACAATATGCAAAGCCACATGGGCATTCCCTTACAATATTCTGTAGGACAAAGCCTCGAGTCAATACCCAGATCTACTACCCAGAACTGCCCTAGACAACACTACGGGCCTTCTTTATATAGGCAATTTCCACCGCCCGAGAAGGTTCTAGAAATTTAGCCCTAAGGGCCAACCAAACTTAGAATTATTTTATTTTACAATTTATTACATCAAAGTCGGCTCAAAATGAGTTTTGAAACCCAAACAGAAATTTTGAAGAAAAATTATTTTCCACCATTTCAGGTGACCCAACTTTCGAAGACCATAAGTCATCACCCGTTGACCCAATTGGCTATTATAACCCCATTCTGGAAATGCCACGAAGTGCTCTACAGGCTTGACCAATGCAAAGTGCCCGTCACCCAAATTTTCAACCTCATCCGGGGCCTCTAAAGCCTTCAAAACTGAGTTTGAAGTTTCTGTACCCTGCTGCCAATACCAAAAATCTTCAATATCTTCAAAACTAGACCTGATCTAGCCATGAAACTTTGCTGGCAGGCTGATATGACTGAGATGAACCTCCACATGTAAAATTAGAACATTCCGAGATCGTAAGACCAACTTACTAAAAATAGCAAGTTTCCATAAATAGCAACTCTGCACAAGATAGCCCTTATTGAATACAAAAACATAAATATTTTTGGGTGATGCAAGATTGCTCTTACACCCAGGATGCTCCTGCATCACTTATGATGACAATAAAAAATCTCCAAGCAATGAACATGAAGATATAAGTAGCAACAAGGTTCATCCAAGCACAAGAACATGAACGTCAAATCTCAATGGTAATAAAATCACTACCACATGACCACGTGGAACCTAGAAGTCCACTCACATTGTGTTGAGAAGATAACACCATGCCTCACTCAAGAAAACATCCAAATAAGTAAGACTAAAGCAAAGGAACACTGGATAAAATGGTAATAATGGTTATAAGGTCATCAAGTATAAATGATCAAGACACAAATCAGGTGTGCCAAATAAAATGTAGGAACCTAGAACACATATAGGGGTGTGTCATTACATAAGTTAACTATTAAGTTACCCTAGTAGTCTCTCTGGACCCCAGCCCCCAAGTGAATCTATGTGGTATCAGTAATCCTTTCATACAAACAAGGAAAACCAACTATGTTAGACCTCAAAGTCACCTCTAGACTGGCAAGCATCTTCTCCCACTCCCATTCTTAGCTTGTACTAGCACTCAATGCATGGGCAAGGTACACAATTATCTTATTAATGTTTCTCTCCTAATAAATTGATTAAGTTATCACTTATTAATCAACTTACAATGAGTTATCATGGTAGCCATGTTAGGGCCTCGACACCCATTGAAAGCCACTTCCCCTCTATGCTCCTAGATAACCTACCCTAATGCTCCAACCCAAAAGAAACAAGAGAAGACAAAAATCAAAGTCATAAAAGATTTCTCATAAATCATCAAGTTATGAAAATCTCAAAAGTAAAGTGTTGGAGCATAATAAAGAATATCACATCCTATACGAGGATCCAAAATGTCCACCCCATAATGGACATCTCAATAAAATAATTACCAATTCTCATAGTTGAATATCACAAGATCAAATAATCATCAAAAGCATCAATAACATCTCTCTCCAAACATGGAGTAAAATATAGTCCAAAAACCATTGTTTAGAACATAGAACAATCACAATAGAAGAAATAAGGTGACCAAGTTAACAAATAAAAATTCAACACAATAATGGTCTGTCACCTCTTGTGGTCAAATAAAATAATGATCGAGGACTCAGAGAACACATAACATCATTCACATATACGCCCAACCAACACAACATGAACCAATTGTGATATAAAAAGGTTATGAACTTCCACAATATAGACCCAAAAGTAAAATGTATAAACCCATAAAATATTTCAAGTCTCAAAAACACAATTCCCACCTAGGGCATTACTCTACCCATACAAACAAACAATCAAAACAAGTCAACATATCATAAGACATGCATATGGAATGCATTTGTCATCATATTAAATTCATTTATATGATATCATTATGTTATTAAATTAAACCAATCTTATTTAATAACATATGCCATGATATCATATGCTATGCTATCCTTAAGGCATCAAATGAGCATGTGAAGATCCTGGTGGACAAGCTTGACAATGGGAAAGGGAACCAAGAGATCACTAAGGCTAAATATGATCAGGGTCCTACCAGGCATACTAGATCCAGGTTTAGGAAGATGGAGGATGACAAGAATAACGATATTGAAGATCTAAAAATATCTACAACAAACATGTAGATTCTTGCTGATCAGGCAGCCAAAATGATGAAATGTGTTTAGACAGTAGCTTTTTGTCTTGCTATCCTTTGTCTTTTGTCTGTTCTTTTTGTTTAAGGACTCATTTGTGTGGTTTTTTTTGGTGTTGTTGCACTTGTCCTTTTGGAGCTTAAATGCCTATTCTATTTTCCTATTGTAAAAGGTTTCGGGTCCTTTCAAAACCTATTTTTACGTAATCAAAACATATGCCACAAGATTAAATTTTAATACTAATTCCATCAACAAAATATTCAAATTTAATTCCCAATTAAAACTCGTATTAATGTTTAATTCCCACTTATTTTATAATGCCCTTATAACCCCTGATCAATTATAATTTTAAGCCAACTTGAGTTTTAAATTCATTAAGTTACTTAAAATGATAAATTAATTAAGTTAATTAAAACGATAAATTAATTAAAGTGTAAATTAAAATACTTACAAGGTTCCTTCTAATAAATCAATTCACTTAAATAAAGTATTTTATATAAATTAATTTATACCCAGTTCTATAGAAATTAATTCATATTAAATAAATGAACAACTATACATCCTTAATTAATTAACAATTAATAATACATTCAATGGGTATTCACTTTTGCTTAAAAAAACAATTAATAATACAAACTAATATTAATAAAATATAAATTAATTTATATTAATTAATAATATAAATAAATATTAATAAAATAAAACAAAACTCTTTTTAATTTTTTTTAATATAAATAAAATTTATTTATTTATTTTAACCCCTTTTTTTTTTTCAAGAAATCATAATTTATTTATTTATATTTTCTTATAAAATAAATAAATACAAACCTCTTTTTTAAAAAAATATATAATTTTTTTTAATTCTATCTATCTATCTATCTATCTATTCTTAATAAATTTCCTTTAAAAAAATGTGTGTATATAATCACATAACTTGGTCGTGAGAAAGATGTTGGAGTAAGAACAATCGAGTTTGAACAAGTCCTTGGTAGATGTTGATGGGAATGGGATAGTGTATTTTTGAGAAGGAGGTGCAAAATGACTCAAAGATGAATCAAGGTTAAGGAACCTAAGTGGTGTTGCACTCACAACTCAAGAGGAGATAGTTGAAAAGATGATGATGAAACTGATTTAGGACAAGTTTAACAATCTTTGAACTCACTATAATGTACCCCTAAATGACCAAGAATGGTGGTTGATTAAGACTAGTTCTCAATATCAAAGGTATAGCTGTAGAACGTGAGACAATTTCTAAAGGGAAAGTGACAAAGTCTCAGATTATTTTGCAAAGTGTTTTTGATAGTATCATTTTTAGGACAAGGTTTTGAAAGTATTGAGTTATGCAATGTGCGATTTAGACTTTGGACTTTGTATGCTGAAAATGCAAATTATGCAAACTATGTTTTTGGGATTTTTTTTGGAATTAAGATATGATATGCAAGCTAAGGATTTTATGCAACTTGTTTTGAACTTTGAAAATTCTTTGGAAAATACAAACCTAAGAGAATAACCTCAAGAAGATGAATATTAGATCTTGACTTTGGAAAAGAGATAAAAGATCAAAAAATGATCAAAAGGACCAAATCAAACTCTACAAAACATAGGTAGAATTTGATTTGAAAAAGGACAAAAGACAAAAGATTGATAAAAAGACCAACAAAGTCAAGATCCTTTACTCATCAACATAAGGAGAAACTCTAAAATTTGGATTTTGTTTGGATTTTTGTAAAATCTTCAAGGGATCTAAATGCAAAATGAGGACTATGCAAGAGACTATAATCAAGACTTTGAATGAGGACTAAATTCAAGCTAAGATATGCAAAATGAGAACTTATGCAAAAGGCTAAAAGAGATATTTAATGCAAGCTAAGATATGGAAAATGAGGACTTATGAAATGCAAAGAATTATCCTAGGATTGTAAATGTTTTGGAATTTTATGCTATGGAAAAGTCTATGGTAGATTGTGAAAATGTTCTTAAATGTCTTGGGATGTTTTGGGACAAAGCTTTGAAATGTTTTACAAGGTGTTTATGAGTGTTTTGAAAGTTCTTGCAATTTTTAAGCACTCACACAAGACACATCATGTAGAATGGTCATTGTAAAATTTAAGCAGACACACTACCACTTAGGCTTGAAGCATAGTATCCACTGAATTCCCACTTGAACGAAGTTCAGTCACACCTAATCATAGAGGATAGCCTAGAATCTTGGAGGTATAGGCTCCCCCTTACATTGCACTCACTTCTCAGGCACACCAAGCTTTGAATTCCAAGGGGCATCACTTCCTAAGTAACCACTATCTCTACTATGAGCTGCGAAAGTGTGGGATGTCTTCACGGGCATGGGTGACCCCTTGCATTAGTGAATAGATGTTTTTTGGAAAACTACAACAATTTTTTTAGTACGGGATATCCAATTCAATGGGTGTATGATAAACTCCCTCAGGAGGTCTCCCAGCCTTGAGAACCAAGGTTTTACACACCACAGGGGTACTAGAGGAGATCTATCACACAACCACACTGTCGATTGGATTATTAGTCACAATCACACATTTATATAGTAGTTTGAATGAAGGCCTATCTTTGGCTTATTACTACTTTAGGTCTTGCCTTGGTACATTTAAAGTGAACACCTTGGTCCAAGGTATACCTCTCTAAAATAATTGTATCAATTTCTCTTCACCTAAGATCCACGAAGGTGAGGGGAGAGGATATGTCAACACAATTCTTTAGGAATTACAAAAGATAAGACATGCCAAGCAAAAAGAAAAGAAGCAATTCATTTCCAAAGTCCCCAAGCAAGTATTTTGTGAAATGAATCTAGGTTTCTGATTGCCTTAAAAGACAAGAGCATACTCCCCTATCACCTAACAAGACACAAAAAGTGAACTTTAATTTAAGATGCCTACGAAAAAGATTTTAAAGCAGACACAATTTTTAACTGCTCTGTCATAGGCAACCTGCATCAACTCATTAGTAGTTTCATTATTTTGCTCTTCGACATGCATCTTGCAAAAAAAATGGTCTAGATCAATATCTTTACTCAAGCATCCTACAAAAACTTGTTAGGTTGTCATAAAGGACATAACAAAATAGTATATGTCATCATCTCAAAGTATCAATTGCAGTAATCCAAAAAAATCATGAAAAACTCCTGTTATTTCTCAGAAAACAAATGAATCAAACTTGTACAAGTCTTTACTGAGAACAATACGAGTAACCTTGTGTTTTGGTACGAGTATTTATCCTGACTCGTACTAGTATGTGTAAATGCTCATATGAGCAACATAACCATTTTTAATCAAAATACCATAAACCTATGATAAAAGTGTGTGATTTTGGATATAATTCTTGTATGATAATATATGATGCATAGTACAAGTATATGCTAGCTCTGATACAAGTTTTGGTATAGAATCGTACTAGCCTGTGTAAATGCTCATATGAGAAAACATGATCAATGTGCGGACCAAGCCTCGATATTCACAACAAAATGATTAAAGTGGAGACAAAGAATTAATTTCTCAGCCCCACAGTGAGCGCTAGAAATGTGTGCATAAAAACGTGCTCTAAACTATAACACACTTTAATGAGTCATTATTTGGCTAATCTAATAAATGAAAACTAATTAATCTACTCTAAGAAATACCAAGACGACTCATTGCCTTCTAATAGACTTGAGTTTAAGTTTTCTCTTAGATCATTGCAAACCTAGTGACATAAACAAGACCTAAATGAAGGATTTCAACATGCAGATTTGTATGAGAGTGCAGATTTATCCAATTATATCTAAGGTTAATCCAATTAATAGCAAAAGATTAAATGTTCCTATGTGATGTTTGATGCAATAATGATAAGCAAACTATATTATTATGCTACCAACAATGATTAAAACTAATGTCAATCTATATTAAACAAGAAATGAAGTGTTCCTAGTGAATGCATGCAATAACTAAATCAAATCAACTTAATGCAAACTAGCTCAAAAGATTGCCAATGAAAAAAACAACATTACTTTAGCAAAAATTAGGATCCTTTGTGAAGAAATGAAGCCCACTTATATAGAATCCATTCGGGAATGAATGGTTTAGATCCATCGGAGATGAAAAATGGAGATTGCTTTGAAGAATCAGTCATAGTGGAAACTTTCCAAATCAACTGGTAAGTTCATTGAACTATTTGTGGGAAATTCCAAAATGACTAATGAGTCAACTGGACTGATTTTCCAATTAACTAGCTTGTTTCCAAAATGAGATTTTGTTAATTGGTTTGTTGCCAAAATTGATATTTAGTTAACTAAAAATGATGACATTTATGCATTTTTAAGATTTTATTAATAGATTTGATGCATTTTCCTCAAAAGTGATGAAATAATTAATTTAAATTTATTTTCATGATTAATTGACAATTTGCTTATTTAGAATATTAATTAAATAAATGATGGAGATTTGATTTAATTGCCAATAATGTTTAATGTTTATGAATTTATTAATTAATATTCTAAATGTTGATTAAATAAATAATCAAATTGTCAATTAATCATGAAAATAAATTTAAATTAATTATTTCATCACTTTTAAGAAAAATGCATAAAATTTATTAATAAAATCTTTAAAATGCATTAATGTCATCATTTTCAGTTAACTGAATATCAATTTTGGCAACAAACCAGTTAACAAAATCTCATTTTGGAAACAAGCTAGTTAACTGGAAAATTAGTCCAGTTGACTCATTAGTCATTTTGGAATTTCCCACAAACAGTTCAATGAACTTATTAGTTGATTTGGAAAGTTTCCACTATGACTGATTCTTCAAAGCAATCTCCACCGTTCATCTATGATGGATCTCAACCGTTCATTCTCGAATGGATTCTATATAAGCAGGCCTTATTTCTTCACAAATGATACTAATTTTTGCTAAAGTAATGTTGTTGTTTTCAAATGTGTGCATAAAACGTGCTCTAAACTACAACACACTTCAACGAGTCATTATTTGGCTAATCTAATAAATGAAAACTAACTAATCTACTCTAAGAAAGACCAAGGCGACTCATTTCCTTCTAATAGACTTGAGTTTAAGTTTTCTCTCAGATCATTGCAAACCCAATGACATCAACAAGACCTAAATGAAGGATTTAAACATGCAGATTTGTATGAGAGTGCAGATTTATTCAATTATATCTAAGGTTAATCCAATTAATAGCAAAAGATTAAATGTTCCTATGTGATGTTTGATGCAATAGTGATAAGAAAACTAGATTATTATGCTACCAACAATGATTAAAACTAACGTCAATCCATATTAAACAAGAAATGAAGTGTTCCTATTGAATGTATGCAATAACTAAATTGAATCAACTTAATGCAAACTAGCTCAAAAGATTGCAAATGAAAACAACAACATTACTTTAGCAAAAATTAGGATACTTTGTGAAGAAATGAAGCCCACTTATTTAGAATAAATTTGGGAATGAATGGTTTAGATCCATCGGAGATGAACAATAGAGATTGCTTTGAAGAATCAGTCATAGTGGAAACTTTCCAAATCAATTGGTAAGTTCACTAAACCGTTTGTGGGAAATTCCAAAATGACTAATGAGTCAACTTGACTGATTTTCTAGTTAACTAGCTTATTTCCAAAATGAGATTTTGTTAACTAGTTTGTTGCCAAAATTGATATTTAGTTAATTGAAAATGGTGATATTAATGTATTTTTAAGATTTTATTAATAGATTTGATGCTTTTTCGTCAAAAGTGATGAAATAATTAATTTAAATTCATTTTCATGATTAATTGACAATTTTCTTATATATTTAATCAATATTTAGAATACTAATTAAATAAATAATGGAGATTTGATTTAATTTCCAATAATGTTTAATATTTAGGAATTTATTAATTAATATTGATCAAGTGCAGTAATTGAAAAGGGTATTGATCAGATCGAATGTGATGAATTGGATTGCCTTAGGTTAGGACTTAGGTAAATCGATCGAACTTAGGGTTTTATGATGAACAATTGAGATTATGGGCTTATGGTTTAGGTGACCATTTTTAGGTGAATATACTTGCTAACACTACATGTAGAGAATGTGTTTTGGGAAAGCATACAAGAAGTTGTTTTACAAGAAAAGGATACTCAACAATTGGAAAGTTGGAGCTGATTCATACAGACCTTTGTGGACGTACTCAAACTAGGTCATACTTTGGAGACAAGTACTTTATTATATTCACTGATGATTACTCTAGAATGATGTGGGTTGGATTTCTTAGAGGCTTTCAAGTTTTATAAGGTAAAAGTTGAGAATGATACAGGCTTGAAAATAAAGTGTTTGAGATCAGACAAAGGTGGAGAATTCACTTCATATGAACTCAATACCTTTTGTGAAAAGCATGGTATTATTAGGCAGACTTATGCCCCTAGGACACCACAACAAAATGGAGTTTCTAAAAGAAGAAACATAATAATTATTGATGCGGCAAGAACCATGTTGATAGAAGGAAAAGTTCCACATATGAATTGGAGAGAAGCAGTCAATACAACAATATACACAATGAATAGAGCAAAAAATTAGAGAAGGTACATGCAAGACACCATTTGAGCTACGGTATGGTAAGACACCTACTGTTAGTTATTTTAGAATTTTTGGAAGTAAATGCTACATTAAGAGAGATGGATGCATAGGAAAATGTGATGCTAGAAGTAATGAAGGTATATTCCTTGGCTACTCTACTAGAAGTAAAGATTATAGATGTTACAATCTAAGAACTAGGAAACTGATTTAAAGTGATAATGTGAGAGTGGATGAAAAGTTTCAAGTTAGAGAAAGATATTGTGACTTTAACCCCTATGAGATTTCACTTGACAATATAAACACAAATCAAGATAATATGCAGACAATAGAGAATGGTAATGAGAATGAAAGGAATGAAGCATCTCAGGATGTTTTGATAATTGACAATGGTATAAGTGTGGAGCTGAGAGAACAAACCACACCAAAATATGTTCAGAGAAATCATCCTAAGGATCAGATCATTGGTGACAATAGTAAGGGAACTAGAAAAAAATTACATAATAGAGAAGAGAGGTCACAAACTACAAATGTCATTTTCTTGATCTCACAAATAGAACCATAGTCCAAAAATGAGGCATGAAAAGATGAATCATGGATCAAAGCCATGAAGGAAGAACTTGAGAAAATTCAGAAGAACAACACTTGGGAATTGGTTCCAAGGCCTAAAGAAAAAAATGTGATTGGTACTAAGTGGGTATTTAGAAACAAGATGAATGCAGAAGGAATTGTTGTCAGAAATAAATCCAAACTAGTATGTAAAGGGTATTCACAGTAGGAAGGAATTGATTTTGAAGAAACCTTTGCACCTATTGCTAGGATTGAAGCAGTAAGATTATTCTTCAGTTATGCTTCTTATAAGGATTTCAAGGTATATCAGATGGATGTGAAATCAAATTTTCTTAATGGAGACTTGGAAGAAGAAGTATACATTGAGAAACCTAATGGATTTCCTTTATCAGGAAATGAAGATCTAGTTTGTAGATTGAAGAAGGCTCTTTATGGATTGAAACAAGCACCAAGAGCTTGGTATGCAAGATTGGATAAGTATCTACGTATTTTGGGATTCAAGAAAGGTAAAATTAATTTTGGATTCAAGAAAGGTAATGCTGACAACAATTTATACTTAAGAATCAATGAAGAAGGTATCTTGATTGTTGAAGTTTTTGTTGATGATATTATCTTTGGAGGAAATGATGAAATGGGCAATAAGTTTGTAGATGAAATGAAAAGTGAATTTTAAATGCCCATGATTGGGGAGATGAAATTCTTCATTGGACTGCAAATCAGTCAAAGTAAAGAAGGGATATTCATATCTCATACAAAATATCTTAAAGAATTGTTGAAAAAGTTTGGCATGGATAACAATAAACCTGTTGGAACCCCTATGGTAACTGGGACTAAGTTATCTTTAGAGGATGAAGCAAAGATTTTACCATAGAAAAAGTATACATCAATGATTGGAGGTCTTCAATATCTAACACACACTAGACTGGATATTGATAATATAGTTGGAATTGTTGCAATATTTTAAGCAAATCCTAAAGAATCTCACCTTATAAAGTAAAAAGGATATTCAACTATCTAAAGGGCACAATTGAGTTTGGTCTATGGTTTGATAGATCATAGGACTTTACATTTCATTCTTTCACTAATGTTGATTGGGTAGGGAATGTAGATGATAGAAAGAGTACAAATGGAGGAGCATTCTTCCTTGGTAAAATGCTAATTTCTTGGCTTAGCAAGAAGCATGACCGCATTGCTCAGTCTACAACTGAATCTGAGTATGTTGCAGAAACAATCAATTATACACAGATCATGTGGATGAAGAAAATGTTGAAGGACATTAGAGTATGTCTTGAAGATTCAGTTACTATCCATTGTGACAATACTAGCATGGTAAATATGTTAAAGAACCCCATTATGCATTCAAAGACAAAACATATAGCAATAAAGTATCATTTCTTGAGAGATAAGGTAGTAGAGAAAGAAGTGAATTTAGAATATGTGAATACAAAGGAGAAAATAGCAGACATTTTTACAAAAACTCTACCGAAGGATACATTTGAGTATCTGAGAGGTATGCTAGGGGTCATGCCCCATCCTACTCTTGAATAAATTAATGCAGAAATTACATTAATCTAGAAATATCAGAACACTATTTCATAATCTGGACTGAATGCTTGATTCTTCTCCTATGGGGGAGTATCTGTATTTGAGTTGAGTCACTAAGGACTCTTGGAGACATAATGACACTTTTGACATTGATGTCAATGGGGGAGAGAATAATACATGAAAAACAAGAATGAGAGGATCATCCCTTGGGGGATAAATGTTCAAAAAAATCCATACTGATTGATGAAGAGGATTTGATGATTTATGAAGAGGTTTTGAAAAGATGTTGATGCATGGGAGTAACAGATGTAGTAGAGGCATGTTTAGTACTTATGGAACTTAGATGTTTTTCATGTATGTTGCTATCAATGCCACAGGGGGATATTGTTAGCATGAATGCTGATGGACTCCTATGGGGGAGTACCCTAGTAATGTTGGAGGCATGTTACAATGATTGTGTGTTGCATTCATGACAGAGTTTTTCATTGATGTCAACATATGTTAATGACTAATTTTTTAGAAGCTTGTAGACAAGTTGTAAATAATTGTATGGACTCCGTATAAGGAATTAGCGCATGTGAAATTAGCTAAAGACTCTTCATGATGTCTTGGGTCATTGGATGTGATCACACATTCATATGAGTTGATCTGATAGAGTTATGACCGATTTACTGATGACTAGTTTTCACAAGACAAAAACTATGATTCTTACATAGTTAATTGCATAACTTTGTGGATAGCACTCATGATTGTTTAATTTATGATTTATGAACATAGGTTCATGTTGGAAACTAGCTTGAGATCTTATTGTAATCATATGGGGTTGTGATTTTACATGTGACATTATCTATGACGTGTGTATTGACGAAGACCTATTTGGAAGTTGACTTGGAAAATGTTTCAAGTAATGTGATGAGAAAGCTTGATTTACAAATTTGAATGATAAATTAATGTAATTATTATGTTATAACATTGTAAGAGGTGTCATGTACATCTTTGCATGGTTCCATTTGTATTTTGTAAATAGGATTTATCCTATATAGTCCGACTCAGATTTAACTGTTGTGACTTGTATATAAGGATTGAAATCCTTGGAAAATAAGGTGTGGCTACACATGTGAACTGCAGAGGTAAATGTGAGCTTAATGTTGCATTGGTTACTATTTAGAGAACAATAGTTGTGCACTTGGGCACAAGGTGGAGCTTTCTTGGCAGTGGTTGAGTACTGAAAGCAGTTTCAGAACAAAATTATCTCAGTCTTGAAGTTGTGAGGTTTGGAGAACCTGAGGGTGGCTTTAAATCTCAAATCTCTTGATCAGGTTGATATATTGTACACCCCTAACATGGTTATTGCCTCTAGGAGGGATGGACTCTTAGAAGGGTTGATTCCTTAACATGGATCACATTATAAAAGACTCCTAACAGGGTCTGTCCTTTAACTAGGACTTTCCTATTGTGATACTTGGCTCCTAATAGGGTCAGAACTCTTAACAGGGTTATTATACTCATAGTGCAGATATTTGTGGGTACCATCCCACCAGGGTTTTTCCCTTAACAGGGTTTTCCTCAAGAATAAATCTTGGTGTTCATGTGTATGTGTGTTATTGCTGCATTTACTTTTCAGTTTAGTATTTTATATTTAGTAATAAGTTTGAAGTTAAAGTTTAAAGCATTCAATATTGGCATCAACTGATTCACCCCCCTCTCAGTTGATTAAGACATTTGTTATTCTAACATAAATTCCTAGGTCTTAACCTATAATCCCAAGGTATGTGAAAAAGAATCATTCTTCTGATCAAACAATTGGTGATAAGAATGCGGGTGTGTTGACAAGAAGTAAGGTTAGAGAAAGCACATGTTTTATATCACAATTTCAGCCCAAAACAATAAAGGAGGAAATTAAAGATGTTGATTGGGTGAGAGAAATATATGAAGAATTGGATCAGCTTGAGAAGAATGAAACTTGGACTCTTGTGCCAAGGCTTGAAGACAAAAATGTGATAAGTACAAAATGGGTTTTTAGAAATAAATTAAATGAAGATGGTGAAGTGATTAGAAAAAAAACAAGACTTGTGTATAAGGGTTATGCACAAGAAGGTTTGGATTATGGTGAGACATTTTCTCCTGTAGAAAGATTGGAAGGTGTCAAGATACTACTTGCTTATGCTACATTCAATAAATTCAAAGTCTATCAAATGAATATGAAATCAACATTTTTGAAAGGAATTCTAGAGGAAGAGGTGTACATTGAGAAATCAGATGAATTTTCATTAATTAAGGAAACAAAAATGGTATGAAAACTTCAAAAAGCATTATATGGTCTGAAGAAATCCCCTAGACAATGGTATGAAAGATTACACTCTTATATCATTCAGATTGGTTTCAATAGGACTCCTAATGACAATAATATTTACTTAAAGGTTGAAGGTGAAAATATATTAATTGTTGAAGTCTTTTTTGATGACATAATTTTTGGTGGTGATGATGAGATGAGTATGTCTTTTTCTAATGAGATGAAGAAAGAATTTTAAATGTCAATGATAGGGGAACTTAAATTCTTCATAGGGTTGCAAGTATCACAATTACACAATGGAATATACATATGTCAATCTAAATATGTAAAGGAACTATTGAAGAATTTTGGCATGGAAGATTCTAAACTGGGTACCCCTAGGCTTACATGTTGTAAACTATCTAAGGGTGATGAATCTTAGTTTGTTGATGCCACTTTATATAGGTCCATGATTAGAAAGCTACACTATGTTGTACATAGCAGACCAGATATTGCACAAGCAGTTGGCATAGTTGCAAGGTTTCAGTCAAACCCAAAGAAGTCACACATGGTTGTAGAAGAGAATCTTCAGATATCTAAAAGGCACTGTGGATTATGGATTATGGTATGCTCATAAAGGTGATTTTTTGCTAAGTGTTTATACTAATGTTGAGTGGGTTGGTAATGTAGATGACCAAAGAGAACAAGTGGTTGTACATTCTTTCTAGGTAGAAGGCTTGTGTCTTGGAAAAGGAAGAAAAAAAATTGCATATCTCAATCTATAGTTGAAGCAGAATATGTGGTAACAACTATCAATTGCACACAGGTAGCTTGGATGAATAAAATCCTAGAAGGGATTAAGGAGAAGGTAATAGAACCGATGACAATTTATTATGATAATACAAGTTCTCTAAATATTTATAAAAACCCTCTTATGCACTTAAAGACCAAGCACATTGCTATTAAGTATCATTTCTTGAGAGAAAAAGTGTAGGATAAAGTGGTGAGGTTGGAGTATATTCCAACTAAAGAGAAAATTGTAGATATCTTTACCAAACCACTTCTTAAGGATACTTTTGAGTATCATATAGGTAAGTTGGGGGTCATGCCCCTACCTAAGAATAATTAAGATGTAAATTTTGCATAAATCCAGTGGGTATCACTATTTTATTTTTTAGTGGATTGATGTAATGGGGACTACTCCTTAGGGGGAGCAGTCAGATAGATGAAGTTTAGAGAAATATGGAGCCTTTGGCATTGTTGTCAAAGGGGCAGAAGAACTAAGAGGATGACTACCAAGTAAATGGAAGAATAATACAGTAAAAAAAGGGGAGATGAACTATGAAGAGAAGATAAATAGGGAGAGAGAAGCTCATATTCCTATTTGTTGGTGTGTTACCATCAAATGAAGATGAAGACAAAGTGTTTTGGTTCAAGAGCATGTTTGGTATTTCTTGGCTGTTTCCATCAATGCAAAAGGGGGATATTGTTGGCATAATAGATGCATATGAGATGAGTAAGTATGTTGATTTCTTGATGATGTATTTTGATAGTTAGGTTTTTGCCATTGATGTCAACTTAGGTGTTCTTGGTTGGCTACATTCTTGATGTACCAAGTTGTGATGGAGAAGATGAATTGAGAGTTATGTTATGAATTGTGGTGTGTGATTTGGCACATAGAATCTATAGGTGTGTACAATTATATATCTATGATCGCATATGTGTATGATGAGTTTTATGCAAGTTACAATTAGTTTGGTGAAGATAGGGAATTAATGTAGCAATGAATGAACATAGAAGAAATATTTAATCGGTATGTCCCAAAGGAATGGAATCAGGTGTTGCAATCGGAGGTGTGTGATGTTGATGATATTATTGGATTTATATTGTAATAACATCAAGCTTGGTGATTGGTGGAAAGAGTTATAGGATTCTGAAGCTTAGATAGTGAAGAAGAAAAAGAACAATAAAGAACAATATGTTAGATCCATGACTGGTGATGGTGGATCAATTTGCGAAGATGATTAAGTATTAAAGAATATGCGATGATGTGTCTAAGGTGATGTGGAATGTTAGGTATGACTCTTATTGGTCAATTTGAATGATAATTCATGAAGAGCTGCATGAACCTGGGGAAGTGTAATATGTTTGACTTTTCTATGTCAAATTGATTATGCAAAGGATCTAGAGGTTGACATGATGTTAAAATTGTAATTTTTAATAGGTAAAATATTTAGGGTTTATGGATTGAATGGGAATGATTTGTAAAGATGAAATTCAAATGTAATTTGGGTCTTGGACGACCTAGTTGGTGAAATATGTATTTATATTGCTGTCAGTTATATTTGCAAGTGTGGAGATCATGAATGGTGTGTGCGATCAAGCCATTAGTTGATTTCCTAAAAGAAGAAGCAAAAGATGAGCCTAATTGGACATGTACAAGCAAGGAATTGGTTCTATTTTCCATATCAACTTTCTTGTTGTTCCCTAGAAGTTGCAGCGATGTCTAAATCCCTTAATCATGTAGATCCTAATAGATCTTTTTGTAAAATCCTTTAATAGGGTGACACTTTAGCTAGTGTCTAAAGTCCTCTCATAAGGCTACTCCTAATAGGGTAAATATCCTAACAGGGCTAGAGGTGAATCCCTTAAAAGGGCGGCTCCTAACAAAGTTTATTCTTAACCAGACTTTATTGTAATCTTTTAACAAGGCTAAGCTCTTAACCAAGGGTGCTCTAGAAGAGTGCATTTTTATTAGTGGGTTCCATCCCCATCATAGTTTTTCCCATGTTGGGTTTCCACTATAAAAATACCAGTTTTATGTGTTGAATTTGTGTGGATGCTTATTTCTTGGTGTATGTTTTATCACAAGTAAAGGTTACTTATTGCATGCATGTAGTAAGGATTTGAAGGATAAATTTTATTAGATCATATTTGTATTTATTGGTAGATTACTAATTCACCCCCCTCTTAGCAATCTTAGGGCCTAATTATTCTAACAAGATAAATATGAAGCAACAGAACCATCAAAACAAGAACACATAACACCATATATTTTTATGTGGAAACCCAATTCAGGGAAAAACCATGATGGAGATCAAACCAACTAGATGATGTACTAGTACATATAAACCTTGTTAAAGGTACAATAGGAATTCACATGCATTGAGGCTCACTGCTCAAATATAAATGAGGGAAACAACCCAAAATACAACTAGGGCTACAACCCCAAAAATGGACTACAATCCACTATGGAAAAAAATCCACTAATTTGATGAACTAATTGATAACATATCCAACATGCCAATAAAACTCCAATGAAGTAGAATATTAATCTAAACTTATTTTAAATTCCACTCATACCTCTTTGCACATCCACTGATATCACTTTATCCAGCATCTCACACATTGATATCATATATATCCATTCCATACATTCACAATCATAAATGATCTCATCTTTAAATGCATTTCATCAACTCATTACAACTTGGCCAATCAGGGACCTAATTAAAAATATTACAAAGAGTAATACACAATGCACAATGTGATCCAAGACATAGCTAGGACCAAAATCTCCATCCATGAACATGCCACAATCCAAAGATCACCCATAAAATCTTTGCAACATGCTAACTCACCAAGTCGGCCAAGAACACCAACATGCCACAAGAAAATCATTAAATCCAATCACATGTCCCAATGTGATCCACTACAATAGATAAAACATGATCTACAAACATTAGCAAATAGTATGGATTACCAAAACATCAACAAGAACATATATGTCTTGGAATCTATAATTGTCTCTGCACTATTCATCGGGAATGTTGAACATCAACCTTTGTCATACAAGAAAAATAGCTTGCGAATATCCAAAACATGATCCATCCAATTTGAGAACACACATCCATGTTCTGAATTCAACACCAAGTTAGAAACCATATGTTAGCATAAGTGATGTAACTAATACAGAGATAAGATGATGAGTATGTTATGTCATGTGTTTGATGCAGGTATGAAGAACAAGTGATCAATTATGAATTTTTCATTGTTGTCAACTTAGTGTCTATTGGTTGACAATTTTCCTGTTATGATGAGATATGTTCAAGAGGTTGAATCCTGAGCTATGGTATGAGTTTAAGTGTACAATCATGAAGAAAGCTTATGTAATGTATCTAGATGATATATGCATGACCACATAAGTTTATCTTATGTGTGTAGTGAGTTCTGGTTGTTTGAAGGATATTAGGTAGACACAAAGAACAAGTTGAAGCCAAAGAATGATGATTTGATGAACAAGGAGTTGTGATGCACTTCAGATGTTGTGTTCCTTATGAGAGACTTAGGTTTGTCTCTAGATGTCTAGTGAATTACTATACTATTGGTGTATACCAATAAAAAAGTTATGATCGAAAGAAGGTTGACAGTATAATTGCTAAAACAGTTAGTGATAGATAGTAAGTGTTTTGAATGTTATCTCAAATTGGTAAATTCTTTGATGGAGCGGTCATAGGATATGATTGATAACAATGACTTGATACTATGTTAAGGATCATGATTCATATTGTTGACCAGTGAAGATGGTTTAATAGAATGGAAGTGGTATTAATAGAATGAATAGGTAAATGAGACATAATTCTTGAACAGGTAATGAATATTTTTGAATTGGTGAAGAAATTATAAGTACCAATGGGATCAATGATGTTTTTAGTGAAGTAGTAAGGTAGTTTTATGATTTTTGGAAACTATTTGACATCACATTGCCCGATATATGTATTTGAGGTGGATTATTCAAGTTTCTTTTGTTCAAACAAGTTTTTGAAGATGGTTCAATTTCCAAGGATAAATTCGTATGGAAGCTGACACGATCAGATAAAAATGGTTTATGAGTTGTTAGATACATTATATCTTACCTAATATGATCTGGATCATTCATATCTCATATCTATGGTTTACTTTAAGACGATGGAAGAAAATCTATATATAGGAAAGTTGAAAAAGAAGTTATTTATTGATTACAAATTACAGAAGGATTCGATGATAAGGTAGGTGAAGGAATCAAGTGTGATCAAGACAGGGAAGATTATAGTGTTTGGAGAAGAGTTTTAGAACTTAATATGATCTAATCATGTAGAGGTAGTGCAATTTCACATATCATTTTATTTGTTTCTTTCTAACAATTATAACAGTGAAATCCCTTAACATGGTAGATCCTAACATATCTTTGTTGTAAATCCTTTAACAAGGTGGCTTTTGTATTGAATGTTTAAAGTCCTCTAGCAAGGTTAATCCTAATAGGGAAAATATCCTAACAGATCTAAAGGCAAATCCCTTAACTAGGTAGTACCTAACAGTGCTTTTGTGTCATGCCCAAAAATTCAGGAAAAAATACACCAACAAAGTTTTTTCTAATGCACAAATGTCTACTAAGGTTACAAGATAAGGAAGAGGTGACACCGATGCTACACGTTTATCCTCAAGGGGAATCATGACAATTATTGGCTTGTTAATGTCCTTGATTGAAAACTACATCGGTTAGCTAAAGATTCTAACTAGGCCACTCAACTAACCTAGCGAGGATTAAATTAAATTAAATAAATAATAAAGATTAAGAGCTTGGATTAAATAGCTTATATGACAGGGATTAAGAATTTTATGATTCTATAGTCCATAGATTAAGCCATAAGATAATTAATCCTTAAAGGAGACAATCACGATGACCCCTATGAAACCACTAGGCTACAGGGTTGCATAAAGTTCTCAAGGGTATACTAGGTCTTAATTAATATTAGAAAACTACAGTTAGGCAAAGGGATTCGATAGACACAAAATTTAATTCTGCACAAGGGTTGACCCTCATGATAAAAAGGTTGGGAATAATTTAAAATAAATTGATTCATCTTTAGTGAAAAACTGGCAATTTCCATTATTAATCTAATTTTAATACTAAGGTTAATTTTAATACTTGAAATCAATTAGCATTTAACTTAATAGAATTGACAAGGGAGTGTTAGGAATAAGGTGTCTCAACTGTGGATAATTCCTATTCTTATTATTTGTTTTGTAAATGTATTTTTTTTGCAAATAATGAAATTAAGTGTGAGTGTACATGTCTAGTTGGCATGTTGATGTGTCACTCCACTTGATGTGTCGGCATCTTGTGCATAAGGAGATCATGACTGAAACGGTCATGATGGATTCCTATGACGTGTAAGAACTATTTAAGGAATGTGCTATGACAGGTGTAAGAGCATCTTATGACTTGGGCCTATTTGGGCGCCCAAGAAGAAGTGGTTGGTGTGTGTAAGAGAATATGCCAAAAATAGGTTGGTATGATAGATTCTCTTACACTTCTCTTGTGACCGTTATTTTTGGCAGATTCTATGACAAGTTGTCATAGTCTATTCTAGGGATGGATGCCTATTCTTGGGATTGCATGTAACAGTTGTGTACATGTGGCTTTGTGCATGGGTCTTGGTGGTTGGACGCTAAACTCCTTTTTTGGGTATTTGTTGGGTCTTGAGGAGTCTATATATATGATGCTGCTTCTATGGGAGTGATATAAGTTTTACTAGTCTCTCATCTCCTGAAAGAACTTGCAATGCAAGTGTGTTGTAGTCTTTGTGTTTAAGATAATACATTGTGTAGGTTTTGGAGGGGTGGGGTTGTTTTAAAGAAAGGTTTTTCCCCACCAGCATATCTTTGTGTTTATTTGTTTCAATCTTCTTTATCTATTTTCTGTATGCATGGTATATGGCTGCAATATCTTTGTTAAAGTAGTTAACGAATATGAAAATTGTAAGGATTTAAAAAGGAATTTGCAAAATACTTTCCTTTAGAGATTAGTGTAGGAAGCTATTTCCACACTTGAGTTTCCTTTCAAGTGGTATCAGAGCCTAATCAACTTTTGATCCTAGTTGTTGGGTAGGGTTTTTTGAGCTAATCTCAAGTTGAGTGGGAATTTTGTGCAGAGCATTCTGAATCTTATTTGTAGATTGAGATGGCAAGTTCCTCATATAGTAGAATGGAGGTGGAGAAATTTAATGGCACTAATTTCAAGTTGTGGAAACTCAAGATGGAAGACATGCTTGAAGACTACGATCTATGGGAGGCTACTTCACTTGATGTGAAACCTGCAATGATATCGCAAGTGGATTAGGAGATCAAGGATCAGAAGGCTAAGTGTCTCATCAGACTCTGTCTAGCAGATGCCATTCTTCTGAATGTTCTTGATGAGACTACTACAAATTCTTTGTGGAAACAGCTTGGGTCTGTGTATTAGGCAAAATCTCTGGTGAATAAGTTGTTCTTGAGAAAGAAGTTGTATTCTTTAAGAATGGAGGAAGGTGAATCCATAACTGATCATCTCAACACATTCAATTTATTGATTTCACAGTTGGCATCATCTAGTGCCAAGATAAAGGAGGAGGATCATTGTATGACCCTGCTTTGTTCCTTTCCGAATTTGTGGGACCATCTTGTGATGGCTCTCGAAAGTACTATAGTCACATTCTGTATGGATGATGTGGTGTCTTTGCTACTATCTAAGGAGATGTGAAGAAAGACTTTGGATTCATCTAAGGAAGCCCTTGCTGTTCATGGGAGATCCAACGATAGAGGAAAGCAGAATGACAACAATTCAAAGAAGGGTAGATCCAAATCCCGTGGGAGTTCTAAGACTCCTGGAAAGTCCAAGGTGAAATGTTGGAACTATGATAAAACTGGGCAATTTCGGAGGGACTGCAAAGAACCAAAGAAGAAGAAGAAAGGTTTAGATTCAACTTCCAAAAAATCTCAAGAAGATGGAGATGCTTTTATTGCAGCTTTGGTAGCCCATGCATCTGATGATGTGTGGTTGGTAGATTCGAGTGCTTCTTTTCACATGGCCTCTCATCGAAACTGGTTCTCAAAATATGAAGAGTTCAATGGTGGAAATGTGTACTTGGGTGATTATTCTCACCTAAAGATAGTTGGACACGAAAGGGTCACTATCAGATTTCTTGATGGACAAGTAAAGGGAATCAACAGAGTTATGCACATTCCAGGTTTGGCACGAAACCTATTATCTATAAGTATGCTGAATGATGTAGGTGTGCAAGTTGTCTTTTTGAAAGATGGATGCAAGATGATGAGAGGTTCTATGGTGCTCACTAGAGGTACTAGGAGAGGTACTTTGTTTCAGCTTGAAGCATGCATTGCTCAGTGTAATAGTTCTTCTATTTCAAAGAAGAGAGTGGCTATCACTTCATCCCCACCATCTAAACAAGCAATAAAGAAGATTGTGGCAATGGGTTCCGATGGCAGTGTAGTAAGTGTACCTAAGGGTGCAAACACTTTGGAAGGCAAGCTTCCTGCATAAAAGATGATGTTGTGGCATATGAGATTTGGCCACATCGGTGAGAAGGGTCTTAGGACCCTGAAGAATAAAAACCTCGTTGAGGGGTTAAATGATTGCAATCTTGAGTTTGACTTCTGCGAACACTGTGTCTATGGTAAAAAAAAATCATGTTCAGTTTTACTTTAGTTCTCACAAATCTTCTGATGTTTTGGATCTTATTCATTCTGATGTATTTGGTCCTGTAAAAGTTCCTTCAATCTCCAAGTTTGTGTTTTTTGTATCTTTCATAGATGATTACAGTAGAAGGACTTGGATTTATTTCCTTAAAAGTAAGACACAAGTCTTTAGTCAGTTCAAGGAATTTAAAGCCCTTGTAGAGAATCAGACTAGTAAGAAGATTAAGTGTGTGAGAACTGATAATGGTGGTGAGTTTTGCTCAGTAGAGTTTGAACAATTCTGTAAAGAATGAGGTATCGAGAGGCATAAGACAACTCCTTTTACCCCGCAGAAAAAATGTAGTTGTAGAGAGAATGAATAGGACACTGATGGAGAAGGCTAGGAGTATGCTTAGTGGAGCTAGTTTAGAACAAAGGTTTTGGGCCAAAGATGTGGCCACTGCTTGCTATCTGGTTAACAAATCTCCTACATCAACTCTTGTTGGTAAGACACCCATGGAGGTGTGGTCTAGTAAGAAGCCTTCAATTAGACATCTTCATGTTTTTGGTTGTGAAGCTTATGCACATGTTCCAAAGGAGAAAAGATCTAAGTTGGAAAATAAAGTTGTCAAATGTATTTTCATCGGATACAGTGTTGGTGTGAAAGGATACAAGCTTTGGGATCTTGTGGCTAGTAAGGTGTTGTATAGTAGAAATGTTATTTTCAGAGAGCTAACATCTTCTCCTATTGTGCTACATCCAGATGAAAAAGAAAAGGAAAAAGATGTTGTTCAGTTTCCTCCTACCCCTGAGAAGACTGAACAAAGAGACCATGTTGGACCTAATGATGAGGAGAGCTCTAGCAGCTTTGATAGTTCAGAAGAAGAGGAAGAACAACCTCAACCTCAGCCCTTAAGGAGATCCATGAGAGAAAGAAAGCAACCAGAAAGGTTTGGTTATTCTATGTTAGATTCCAGTTGTGCTTTTGCTTTGATTACTAACACTGATGAGCCTAGATCTGTGAAAGAGGCTTTGGGCATGGAAGATGCAGGTTCCTGGATTGAGGCTATGGATGATGAGATGGCTTCATTGGAGAAAAAAAAAACTTGGGACCTTGTACCTTTTCCTACAGGGAGAAAATTTGTTGGCTATAAATGGGTGTTTCAAGAAGAAATTTTGTGTAGATGGCAGTGTTGAAAGGTACAAAGCTAGATTGGTTGCAAAGGGTTATTCACAGGTAGAGGGAATAGATTATGGTGAAATATTCTCTCCTGTTGCAAAGTTGACATCCATTAGATTTCTGTTATCTCTTGCTACATCATATGATTTAGAGATAGAACAGATGGATGTGAAGACAACTTTCCTTCATGGTGATTTGGAGGAAGAGATTTATATGTCATATAGCCTGAGCACTACATTGTTAAAGGTAAAGAATCCTTAGTTTGCAGATTAAATAAATCTCTATATGGTTTGAAGCAATCTCCTAGGATGTGGTACCTTAAGTTTGATGCCTTTGTGTTGTCAATTGGATTTGTAAGATTGAAATCAGATCCATTGTGTTTATTTCAGAGTTGACAAATGATCACCTTCTTATTGTTGCATTATATGTTGATGATATGTTGTTGTTTGGGAAGGGTAAGGGTATGATTTCTGATTTTAAATCTCAGTTGTCAGCATAGTTTGAGATGAAAGATCTTGGGCAGCTAGGTATATCTTAGGTATGGAAATCAGTAGAGACAGGTCTAACAGAAAACTTTGGTTGAGTCAGAGTAAGTATGTGAAGTCCGTGTTGGACAGGTTCAACATGGTAGATTGTAGACCACTTTGTGTTCCTATTTCTGTGGGAACAAAGTTATCTGTAGATGATTGTCCAAAATCTCCTAGTGAGGTGGAGGACATGAGTAGAGTACCTTATGCTAGTGCAGTTGGTAGTCTTATGTATGCTTAGGGTCTATACTAGACCAGACATTGCCCAAGCAGTGGGAGTCCTGAGTCAGTTTATGGCTAACCCTGGATGGGTACATTGGGATGCAGTTAAGCGAGTATTCATATATTTGAGGGGTACACTGATTACTCCATATGTTATCATGGTAACTCTTCTGGATCTTCACATTCAGTTTTGTATTCATGGGTTTGTGGATTCAGATTGGGCGGGTGATATTGACAGCAGGAGATCCACTAGTGCTTATGTGTTCACTATGTTTGATGGTGCTATCAGTTGGATGAGTAAGTGACAACCTGTGGTTGCTTTGTCCACTACAGAAGTTGAGTACATGGCTGCTACTCATGCTTGTAAGGAATCCATTTGGCTTAGGAGATTGCTGTTTTGATGTTGGTGTTGGTGCAGAATAGATTACTATTTGGTGTCACAGTCAGAGCGCTATTGCCTTGCAAAGAATCCAACTTTCCATGCCAGAATGAAGCACATTGATGTGGCAGTTTCACTTTGTGAGAGATATGGTGGAAGATGGAAAAGTAAATTTGAGGAGAAGGTAGATACTGTGAAGAATGTTGCAGATGCATTAATGAAACCAGTGGGCACTGAGAAGTTCAGATGGTGTTTGGAATCTATGGGCCTTTTGGCCTATAGCGGTTAAAGTTCTCGTTATGTTCCTGTTGCTCTTACAAGGTGTTCGACAAGTGGGAGAATGTTAGGAATAAGATGTCTCAACCTTGGATAATTCTATTCTTATTAATTTGTTTTGTAAATGTATTTTTTTTGCAAATAATGAAATTAAGTGTGAGTGTACATGTCTAGTTGGCATGTTGATGTGTCACTCCACTTGATGTGTCGGCATCTTGTGCATAAGGAGATCATGACTGAAACGGTCCATGATGGATTCCTATGACGTGTAAGAACTATTTAAGGAATGTGCTATGACAGGTGTAAGAGCATCTTATGACTTGGGCCTATTTGGGCGCCCAAGAAGAAGTGGTTGGTGTGTGTAAGAGAATATGCCAAAAATAGGTTGGTATGATAGATTCTCTTACACTTCTCTTGTGACTGTTATTTTTGGCAGATTCTATGACAAGCTGTCATAGTCTATTCTAGGGATGGACGCCTATTCTTGGATTGCATGTAACAGCTGTGTACATGGGTCTTGGTGGTTGGATGCCAAACTCCTTTTTTGGGTATTTGTTGGGTCTTGAGGAGTCTATATATATGATGCTGCTTCTATGGGAGTGATATAAGTTTTTACTAGTCTCTCATCTCCTGAAAGAACTTGTAATGCAAGTGTGTTGTAGTCTTTGTGTTTAAGATAATACATTGTGCAGGTTTTGGAGGGGTGGGGTTGTTTTAAAGAAAGGTTTTTTCCCCACTGGCATATCTTTGTGTTTATGTGTTTCAATCTTCTCTATCTATTTTCTGTATGCATGGTATATTGCAGTAATATCTTTGTTAAAGTAGTTAACGAATATGAAATTGTAAGGATTTAAAAAGGAATTTGCATAGTACTTTCCTTTAGAGATTAGTGTACGAAGCTATTTTCGCACCTGAGTTTCCTTACAGGGAGAAGGGTCTTTAATCCCAACATACGACAACTATATTAATGCTACTAGGTTATTCCAACTTAAAAATCTATATATTACCCAATTTTAATTTAAAGCAAACAATATCCAGGATAAATAAATTTCCTCTATGGCTAGTCTTTTAATATTATTACCTAATATTCCAATTCCTAAATTTACTTACAAAAAGTTGATCCCGGGGTTTCTTACTGGTTCTTCCTCGGGGAGTTTTTGAATCAGATTAATAAAATATGGTGGATAGCCTAGTTTTGTTTAAAATAAAAATATAAAATTACTTACAAAAGTTTCAATTACCATAATAAAATATTCAAACACATTTAATATTAATAAAATATTCAGCCTAACCAAAAAATTATTAAATTTTCCCATAAAATAAAATAAATGACAAGTTCAAAATTCATAGGTAATTAAATGAAAAATAAATAAATAAGCCAATAAAAATAAGAATCCCACAAAAATCAACTTAAACCCACTAACTAAAGACATTTGAAATTCAACATTTAACTTAATCCAAAGTTTTTAAAAAAACATAATGAGAGTAATAAGTTTAGCCCTAACCCTAATTCAAAATTAGGCTTGGGGCTAAAACCATATAACAAATTTGAAACCCTGATGTCTCATTTTTTGTTGCAAGTCAGGACTAAGGGTTGCCATGAAGATTTTCAAAGATGGATGTATACACATGAGTGTATATGCATATGTGTACACACCAAAAGTGTGTATATATATTCATTATACTTGTGTATATATGAAATATATATTCAACCCAACAAGATATGGAGGTTTGGTTGCTGCCAGAACCCTCCTCGTTCTTTTTCTTTATAAATCTATAAGTTGTCTTTTATTTTTTTCTTCTTATTTTATTAATTTTCTTTTAGTTCAATGCCCTACTCAAAATATTAACAAAAATATAATTTATGTTTTTTTTAATTTTTTTAAGCTCGTAGTCATGGTCGACGGCTCATGGCCTGCCACATCCCTTGGGGAAACCCCTGTGGTCGAAGCCATAGTGGCCCCCCTTTGGGGATTTGCGGTGGCCAAAGCCACAAGGGCTCCTTCGGGTCCCCATGGTGGCCGAAGCCACTATGGCCCCTTAGGGCTGCCGCAAGCCCAAATTGTTGTCTTATTATTTTTAAAAAAAAATTTAATTTTTTTAAAGAAGTTTGTTGTAAATAAATATATAAATACACATATATACATGTATATATATATATATATATGTGTGTGGTATATATATATATGTGTGTGTGTGTATATGTATAGATATATATACACACACACACACACACATATATATATATACACATATTATATATATATACATGTATATATATACATACATGTATATATATACATACATGTATATATATACATACATGTATATATATACATACATGTATATATATACATACATGTATATATATACATACATGTATATATATACATACATGTATATATATACATACATGTATATATATATATATATATATGTATGTATGTATATATATGTATGTATGTATATATATATATACATTCTATATA
>BSBK01014467.1:0-76163 GCA_027943335.1 Chamaecyparis obtusa
ACCCAAGATCCAACCTCGCATGCCACCCCTTCTTCTCCTCATCAGAGAAGTGAGCATAGGGGTAGTACTCCTATGATATATCCTACTATCTGTCGAACTGGTGAAGGACACATGTAACAACAAAATGCTTGATGGTGTGGATGCTCTGTCTAATGAATGGCCATGATACAAACATGGTGGCTAGCTCCCTCTGTGCATCATCCCAAGGCTCAGTACTAACCCAAGGTCTCCAAACTATAGCCATCATATCATCTAGCTGTGCTCTCCACTGATCTATCTTGCCCAGTAGAGGCTAGGTCATAACACCTAAATACCTATATATGTATGGCTAGAGAGGCTACCATGTATTGTGAAAAATCAGCCTGCACATGGGGAGATGCTCCCAAGCCCAGATCTGTAGAAAAAATACTCTTGTCGCCATCATCTTCACACCTCGATAGGCAATCTCATGGAGCTCATGGTACATATGTGCAAGCATGCACTCTCCCCATCCGAATCTCACTGCTAGTCTATCCAGCATCCTCTGCAACATAGTTCCCCAGCCACACTCTAATCCATGTTGACGTCGATTTGGTACAAGGTAACAACTTAAGAACATCACTAATACTACAGGAAATAGGTGAGCACCACCATATTTGCAAACAATATCCTCCTAAGAGATGGCTCGACCCATCACTAGATCATCCCTAAAGATGGTCCTCAAGGCTACTGTATCCTGCCATGGCTGTGCATCGTACTAGACACAAGTACCATGAATGGGTATCTGCAAGATCTGATATATGTCCTCTGGGGTCACTTTTATCTCCCCCATAGAAAAGTGAAAGGTGTTCATCTCCGAATGGAAATGCTCTACAAGTGCAATAAGCAGACCATGATTTACCCAAATGTCAGGTATATCACGCAGGTATCCAAGACCAAGTGCATCAATATGAGCATTCTTGACATCTGTCAATCTCTAAACAAGTGTGGTGATAGCAGGGTGGTGTGAATGGAATATGACATCTGGAAAGTCAACCTGTGAAGCAAGTGACGACATTGGATCAATACTTCAAACATGGTGATTTTCAATACAATGACAGCAACTACAATAAGGCATCTATCCTAGACATGGCTCATTGACGCTTTACGTGGCTGATTTCATGCAAATTTGGCAAAATTGGACAAAATTCATACTGTGCAATAGGTTTTTGCACAAGAAAACTATTTTCTCGCGTGAGAGAACTACTTTCCCACGTGAGGAAGGTGAAAGCTCGTGCGAGACCAACTTTTGGCTTGCGCAAGATTCTAGGTAGGGCCCACATCGGCTCGTACAAGGAAAGTACTTCCTCACATGAAAGGGAATCTAGCCCCATGTAAGGAAACTACTTCCTCATGTGAGATTGCATAAAATTGCTCCTAAACTAGCCTAGATTCTCATAATCTGACCTATAAAGCTATACAAATTGAAATGCAGGAAGGTTTATCAACTAGTTACAGGTGTGTCATACTCTGGTGGCCAGGCATGTCATTGGGAGCACTCAAATTGGTGCATGTGTAGTGGAAGACCCTCCATTTCTCACTCAGAGCTCACAGAATCGCTAGAAGACAAAAGTGAATAATGATTTGAAAATGACCCCTCCGGGCCTTATATAGCTTTTTGACCTAATTTTCAAAAGTGCTCCATTTTACGTGAAAATTGCACCCTTGGCTAAATCGACTGCTTTGAATCCATTTTTGGGATTGAAATCAAAATCTAACATCTCTAGATATCTTGAAATCATGTTTTAAATTTTGAGACTACTTTGGGATCGGACACTTGGGTAGTCAGTCTTCTGGTGTCATATTCCTGCCAGATCCTC
Source organism: Chamaecyparis obtusa (assembly GCA_027943335.1). NCBI lineage: Eukaryota > Viridiplantae > Streptophyta > Pinopsida > Cupressales > Cupressaceae > Chamaecyparis > Chamaecyparis obtusa. Next base: position 1,839 of record BSBK01014467.1, read on the forward strand.
ATCTTTGCATCATGTTCTCAAGATTTTTTGTTGTTTTCATCAAACTCAACTCTAGTCAAATTTTTTCAACCATGGTCAAACTTGGTCAATAGGACCTTTGGATCGCTTCAAACTACTTCTGCATCTTCTCGATGCTTCTTTAGCGACTTTACCTTCTGGATCTTCGATCTTATCTTTATCTGCAGCCTCTTGCTGTCAATCATCTTCTGACATGTCATCTTTCAATTTCGCTCCCAAGGGGGCAGGCTGATTGCATCATTTGAATCTTGTTGAATCAATTCTTGAATCAGTCTGATCTGAATCATTAGTTCTCATTGCTTGGGGCATCTCAGTGTCTCACATTTGGTTATCTTATCATCTATCTTTTAGGTATCTAAGAAATCTAACTTAGATCCTCGAGAATCAAGCTTCATTCTGGAGATGGTTCTCGAAATCTTTTAGGTATTGGGGCAATCTAACACTAATTCCTGGGAGTCAAGCTTTGTTCTGGAGATGGCTCTCAAAATCTCTCTTAGACTGTTATCTGGGCAATCTAACCTAGGTCTCAGAGGGCTAAGCTTCGTATAGGGACAATCTAACCCTGATTCTAGAGACAGTCCTAAATTTGCATCTTTATCGATTGGTGTTGGGGCAATCTAACTTTGATCCTGATTTTCTTCTAAGACCATTGTCTTCACAATCTAACTTTGACTTCAGAAATTATCGTCATCTGTCACTTCAGGCTATTCTTTGAATTAATGCATTGTTCGCACATCAATTCAAAGAGGGGCAAATGTAATACCCTAAAATTGGCACCTAATAAATTCAATCAATTTTGGTGCATTTTCATCAATTCATATCTTCAAAGTCCTAATTTCTTAGGCAATTTTTCTCTCTCCTACTTGACTTTACTTGTCTTGATGTCAATTGCAAAAACCCTAATTTGCAATAATCAAATATCAAATTAATTCCTAAGTCCTAGACTTTATTTGGCTAAATAATCTCTATGATAAGTTAATTTAATAACAAATTCCTAAGTGCTTTTTATTAAATTAAATTCACCTCATTAGCTAAATACCCTTGAAAGGAATTAATAAATACTTGTTATTTGAATGGACACCTTTATTTGAATTAACAATTCAAATTATTCGAACGTTCACCCATATGTGGCAATTTCCATTTATTTAATTAAGTAATTCATGAATATGTGTCTCAATTGGGAATGAAGAGTCAGGAGTTTCAAATCAAGAAACTCTTCATTCCTCTTCTGGCTTGGTCTATTTAATGAACCTCTTTTTCTCATTCAAGGATGGCAATTTTGAGAGCACATAAACTATAGCGAAATTCTGTCTTAATTATCTTCACATTTCAAGCTTTGTCATTGCATAATTAGCTTAATTCATCTTTAGTATAATTGCATTTTCATCATAATTCAATTTGCTTAATAGCTCTTAGATTAATATCATCTTTGATTTCAAGCTCTTAGATTACAATTTGCATTTCATATTTCTTTTCAAGCTCCTAGATTAATTGCATTTCATTCTTAGTTTAATTTCATCTTGCTCATCTTCATGCTTTCAAATCCTCCATTGTAGTGTCAGTCTTATGGTTGTTGGTTCTCCAATCTGAGAGAAATTAAACACCCCGCCTACATAGGAGGCAACAGGTCGATTCAATCGATGTTGTGAGATGGACAATTCATGTTTATTCTCGCAATTGTATGATTGAGCAATGACTATGTTGTGTTTGTGCCTAATTTAGAGGTCACATTCAAGCACACATGTTGCGTTTGTGCCTGATTTAGATATTTTCATTCCACGCTTATTCCAGACTGCCTGAGTATTTTCCTGAATCTCTTCTTTTCTTAAACATTTCATTGTTCTCTTACCGATGATTATATGGTATCCAGTTATTTGGTGAATCATGTCCATTGTTATCAGTACTGGTCCATCCTCTAGCCAAATTTGCATATCATGCGCTCAGTATGATTTTGATCCAGTCCACTTTGAATTTTTTTGGAAAAACTAGGGCATGAACTAACCCTTGCTCGAAAACCTTCTGGTGTGCTACCTTCAACACCCCATTGCTAAACAATTTGTTGTATGCTTCCCTAATTTCATAGTCACCAATCTCTCCAATTTTGCACATGTATCATGACCTAATGTTATTTCTAATTAAAACATTTTAAAAAAATGATGACAAAGTTCCTTTGAGATCTCCCATGATTGCGCTCTCCAGAATGACCTAAAACTTCTATGGCTGGCTCACCTTGTTCCTTACTAACTAAACATTAAAAACCTCCTTTCCTTGTTTCTTCATTGCAAAAAATGAAGATGATGCCATTAATTTCAACTTAAAATTCTTGAAAAGAGATTTTTCTCAATACGGTACCTTTGCACAAGTGTTCTATAGATGATTTTCCAATAGCATGTTGAAAAGATTTGAAATCACTCTTAAGCTCTAAAACAGGTTACATGCTCTCTAAATCGCTTAAAGAAATTTTAATTTGGTGGTGAAATGAAATGAACAGTAACATCCTACTTTATAGACTTCAAACAATCAGATTAGGGCTTAATAAATGTTCCATACATGTTCTAGGTAGGATACAGCTATCTTGGAAATCTTATGTTAAGCTTGGCTAACACAATCTCGGTCGATACAACCATTTAGATACAACTCGGTGTACATCACATCTCGGCTACCATAGGTGTTCGACATACATTGATAACTTGGTGATTTCAGACTTAAACACTGATGCTCAACATCAAAAATAAATTGTTCCACTTTGCTCAAATATTTCCTAATGCATCTTTTTATCTATGAAGATAATGACTTTTACTCATCTTATATTAGGAACTGATATAAGATAAAACATTGCAAGACTCAGTTCCATACATACCTACTTTTCTTAGTTTGAAGTAGTGTGATCACCTGATCCAACAAATTGGGTGACCTCAGGTGCACTAGCTTCACTTGTGCTTCCTTCTTCTTTCTTCTTCCATGTTTTGTTCATCTAATTTCTCAATTTCTCATTGATATCTTCATTCTTTCTTTGATCATTACTCAGTATGGGTTATCTAAAGTCTTTCTTTAGATGACCTATCTTGTTACATTTGTAGCATACCATACTCCCATTCATCCAACTTTTAGATTTACCTCTGAAAGAGTCTTCAAACAATTTTCTCCAATGTGTCCATATTTTCCATAGTAATAACAATTGTACCAAGTGTTATAATCCCAGTTGTATGAGTTACTCTTTATAGGTGACTTAGTATGTCCATTTGATGAACATTTAGGTTTAGACCTTAACTCAAATGCTCTATGTCCATACTTCTGATAGTTGAAACAATGTCCTTGAAATTTTGGTGAGATAGGTGGACTACTGACCTTAGACCTACATTCTTGTGCCTGATGTCCAAATTTCTTATAGTTAAAGCAATGTCCATTGAATTTAGGTTTAGGATCAGACTTACCATGTTTTCTTCTATAGATGTTAGCTATATGTCTTGGCTTTCCATAGTGATAGCATGTAGGCTTGTTGTTCTTTGGTTTAGGATTCTTTTGCTCTCCACTTTTTGATGATTGTCCTTCCTTAGTGGATGGTGATTTCTCATTTAGTCCAAGTCCAGATCTATCACTAGATCTTCTAGGTGACCTTAACAGTTCTTCAAAGTATTTTATAGCTTTATTTGGTTTGTTCATCCTTTCATTAATTTCCTTTTCAAATCTCAATTCATTCCTTAGTTGATCATTTTCAGATCTCAGATTGTTGATTTCCATATCTTTCCTACCCAATTCTTCATTAACCAATAGTAGTTGATTTATCATGTCTAGTTGATTGTTAGTCAACCTTTGCATGTCACTTGTCCTTTCATCAAGTCTTATTGATATTTGTCTTTTGTCTTCTTCAACCATTGTCTTGTCTTCTTCAGCTTTCTTTTTCTATTCAACTACTTCAGAGAGTCTAACAGATTGAATTTCTTGTTCTCTCTTTAGATTTCTGATGTCATCACTTAGTATGTTATTTTTCTCCAGTAGCTCTTTTATGGCTTTGTCACTTTCTTCAGAGTTCCCATTATCAAATAGTCTAGTGGTGTCTTCTTCTTGATATTGAGATTCATTTTGCTGAATAGCAATTTCTCTTCTCCTGCTTAAGGATTTCTTCAGTTCTCCTCTGGCTACTTCAAGTTGTTGTAATGCAAGTTGAAAATCAATCTTCTAATTCTCTATAATTTTTCCCAACTTGTAAACCTCCATCTCAAGATCTTTTACTTCAAGTGGTCAGACTTTTATGAAGAACCCTAGAGCTCTGATACCAATTGTTAGAAATTTAGTTGTGAAATGTGATACTGAGAGGAGGGGGGGTGAATCAGATATCACCTATTAATCCATTTTAACATTACCAAAAAACTTCATAGCATTATCACAATCTTCTTCAATGTAATAAAAGAAATAAAATAAATTTCATTCATGAAAATATTCATAACACAATAACTTGGTTACCCAGAAACCCCTGAAAGGTAAAACTGGGGTGGGAATGGCACCCACAAATCTTAACTACTATAGTATAAATTTTTCCTATTAGGGCTACAAATTTGATTAGAAAATATGATCTATCTTATGAGGGGTCTACCCTGTTAAGATATTTAAGACTTATATAGTCTACCTTGCAAAAGGATTTAAAACATACAACTAAGTAAGCACTTGGTCAAGAGATTACATAAGGTCTATAAAAACCACTCTGTTAAGAGATTTAACCTGATACACTTGTTAGAATGTCTTAGTACACAATCCTTCATTCTACACTTTATGTCGATTACAAATCTTCTCCTTCTAGTATTGATTTGATCTTATCTATCAAGTTTATCTTTGTTTTGTCCTTCACTGCTTTACTCTATTTCACTCAGTCACTAAACTCTATTAGAATACTTCACTGATTTGAATGCATTCTCTCTTTTCTATTCATTCCTCTCATTCCCTTCACATCCTCTCACACACACATTAGGGTTTAGATCTCATCTCATATAGACAACTAAACTTCTCCAAGATTTAAGATCTACGATTCAAATTTACTCTTTTTACTACTTAACCTTTCTTAATTCTGATTGGCTCCAAGTGTTGCCTTGGGATCAATGATCATAAAATAGGAGCATAACCACCTCCATGATTTCCTCAACAAAAAAAATACAAAACATGAATGTAAACCAAAATGTTTTACCTTGATGATTGTACCATAACAAATTGATATGTAGATTCTGGCTGACTCGACAATTGATGTCTTTGGTACTCAGGATTCACTGTACTCAACATTCACTAATAACTCTAGCACTTAGCATAAAATAAATTACATAGCTTGACAAAAAATAACTCGGCTAATACAAAAGTACTCAGTGACTATTGGTTTACTCGACAGTGACTACTTCTCGCTAAATATACGTTACATGACTTGGCCTATACATAATGACTTAGTTGCAATGATGACCGACCAACATTGCCTAGATAATGACTAAGTGTGAGACACTAATAGACAACAAAACTATAGGGATCTACATGAACATCAATTTATTTTTGAGTGACAACATTAGCCAAGGGAGACAATTTGAAGAGATGACTGAGTTACATAGTGATGACTGAGCATTAGTAATTTACATTTGAGGAAGAATTCAGATTCCTAGCCGACTTAGTTGAATTCTTAGATTATGTAAATCATGTTGACTTTATTGATGTAATGTATGGAGCATTTAATGCACATTAAATCATTTTATTATGATTTTATTAAAGAGATTGAAGATGTTTCTAGAAGGATGGATGGAGAACGTGAATGATGGAAGGATTCAATGAATCCAACCTAAACATGAGATCTATGAAGGAGATTAAGTGGAAAAAGATGGATCTACATATTGAAGAGGCATAAAGGAAAACTTAAGTGTGAGGTTAAAAAGGATGTTGGAGTTGTTGATGTTAATGATTGATAAGTCTAAGCAGAAAGGCTGAATGTGAAGGAGTTGATTAGAGTTGTGATTGCTTGAAGGGATTTTTGAGTAGATCAGTGATGGAGATGGAGATGGAACTCATTTAGTAAGCTAACATATATATGTGAATTGGATCTTTTATTTGTAAAGTGAGTTGTATATTTTTCAGATCAGATACTATTGCTACTTTCTAACCATTGTATTAGTCTAAATCCTTTAATCAAGGTTGACCTAACAGTCATTGTTTAAATCCTTTAATCAAGGTTACATTATGATGGAATGTACTTAAGTCCTCTAACAAGGTGGTTGAAGTCCTTTAACAGGGTCACACCTAGTAGTGTGTTTTGTAAACCTTTGGTAGGGTTGGCTTTTCATAGAGCTCACTTCAAAAGAGTGAAAATATCAGTAACATGTTACAAAGTGATTTTTCTCAAATTGGGTTTCCACTATAAATCATGGTGTCATACTTGTGTGAATATTTTGGTGTGAACATTTCTATGTTTTGCAAGTTAAATACTATTGGACAGTGGACTGCATTGTTATATGTTTATGGCATACATTCTATAATGACTGAGTAGTGTTGGTTATTAGATCTAAGATTATTGAAGTGTTTAAAAGTTTAATTGATACATCTAGACCTAAGAACAACTGATTTACCCCCCGCCCCCTCTACTATTCAAAATAATATTAACATGTGACCCCTCATAAAGGGTAATTGTAAGCTCTTAATGGGCAAAACACATTTTACCATGGTACTGAGATTGTGGGTGTCATCCCCACCATGGTTTTTCCTCTAACCAAGGGTTTCCATGCAAAAATTATTGTATTATGTGTGATAATTTTTTGGTTTATTAATATTGTTATTTTCTATTTTCTTATATCATGTATATGATTTATACTTTTGAAGTTATTGTGAAAGTTGTTTGGACTAATTGTTGAATTAGTTATTAATCTGCTTGTACTGATTCACCTCCCCTTCTTAATAACTATTAATTCCAAAAATTAGTATCATAACATTGGTCCTCCTAGTAATAAGCCTGAAAGATTGAGGAAAAGATCTATAAAGATGGAAAATTAGAGGTATGAGATTGCACATAAAATCATCAGTGAGTTGTAGGGTAGGTTGAAGAAGTCTCGTGTAAAATGGAAAGAACTTACTAAGAAGTTAAGTAGAAGCCAAGACTATGTTGGTCACCTTTCTGAAGGTAGCATGTCTGAATAATCCAAGGAAGCCATTACAAATCTAATGGAAAGGAACAAGGAACTCAAAGGAGAAGTGGATAATCTAAAAAGAGAACTTGAAGGATAGTCTGTTAGAATGTGTGAAGACATTTAGAAGAAGAAAAAAGATGAAGATGCAAGGAATGTTCCAGAATAGGATAATAAAGTTGTTGAGGATGCACTAAAGGAGAGAGAGAGAGAGAGAGAGGAACAATTCTTTATCATATCTCAAGAGAATTTTATCATGTATGAGAAACTTCATTACACATTTGAGGAGAACCAACAAATTCTGAGAGAAAATGAAAGACTTAGAGAGGAGAATGAAAATTTGAAAATGACCTAAAAATTGAGAGAGATGCTAATGAAAAGATGAAACAATATAATGAGAGCTTGCAGGAGATTGATGAAATATTAAAGAGAAAAATAAGACAAAAAGATCCTATTGGTCTTGGTTACACTAATCAAGTAACATTTGAAACCGGCGAGTCATCCAAATCTAAATTTGAGAAGACTAAGATAGATTAGAAGGAAGATCCAAGCAAATCTGGTAAGACACCTAAAAAACCTACTTGCTATAACTTTGGAAATCCTGGTCATACAAAAAATTTGTGTAGGAGAAAACTTGTGAAAAAAGCGTATACCTTTGATGGATATTGCTATAATTTTCATAAGTATGGTCATACTTCTTATGAAAGTAGATCTAGATCTAGTGGTGAGAGATTCGATGGATATTGTTTCACATGCAATTATTATGGACATAAAGCTGAAAATTACAGATAAAAAATGTATGTCCCTAGGTATCTAAACAAATTAGTAAGCCCTTATGAAAGGGAAAGGTAATTTTATGTCACATGTTCATTATGTGATAATTATGGACATCTAGCTATGAATTGCAGATTGATAGCTCAATGAGGTAACACTGAACCTTGGAGGTCAACTGGTATGGCATGTTTTGGTGTAGGGGCACCTACAACATCCAAACACTACCAGGAGTCCATAGTGACAACCATGAAGCTAAAGACATCAATTGGAATGTATTGGCACCTATAATGGCCTATAAGGTCATTCCATGCAATGAAAATGGAAAATACATAATAAGTCCTAAAAGGCCTAATAAGCCTTAGGACCAAAATAAGAGCCTAGGATGGAATTTGGTGTTACAATTTTATAATAGTTTACATTTGATTTTAATAATGCTTAATAAGTTCATTTAGGTCACATTTCGAAGTCTTAAGGACTCATTGTCTTTAAAAGTTTCAAAAACTCCAAATTTGTAATGTTGCAAATTCAAAAATTTGAAATGCAATGGTTAGTAGAAAAATGGAGGGAATTGGATTTTGTTATGTTTTAGTGCAAACTAATCCATCCAACTGATTGGTATTGGTTGTGGTAGTTTCTAGGAGTCCATGAAATGTGCCAAAGTTCCATTGTACAACATAGGAGGCTTGGTGTATGGACTATACTGAGATTTTGATGAATAAACTTCTTTCAAATGCAATTTCCTCAAGTTCTTAGAGAGATTTTGGATTCATTTGTCATTATCTTACATTTCAATTCATTTGGAGTAATTATATATTGATCTTAGACCACATCTATGCTTTTGTAAAGTATGTACTAGCATTTACATTCACTGAATTCTGACTGGAATTGTTTTAGCATTTTGGTTAACAGTTTTGATAGATTTTACTTGAATATGGTCATTCCATGATTTCTAACCACTGTAACACATGGAATGACTCAATATTGACATTTATTATAGTATATTAATCCATTAATGTACAGTTAAGAAGAAATGTTTAGGTGGCCACCATATTTTGTAAGGAATTTTAATGAATTTGCTTGGAATGCTAAAATAGAAGAAAATATACCTTAAGGAGGGGGTGTTGGATGATTTATTGTGTGTAGAAATGTTGAGGACAAGGTGATCCAACCATTTTTTGTTTTAGGAAACCTTAGGGAGAGAGACATTGAGGAAGCCCTAGTTTTAAGGGTTTGGAGAGTGTAATTTGGAGCTTTTGCAGCTAGAAGCCTCTTGGAATCAAATTGGTTCCATATTTGTTTGATTTGAACCTATTCATGACACTATGAAAAATATTAAAGCATGGGAGTTTGACTGGTTAGGTGTTCCTTTGGAAATGCATGGTTTTTAAGCTTTGGAAAACTGAGACACAGTGCAAACAGTCACATACTTTCCAAAACAACCTACCTTGTTATTTTGGTATGTTATCAAACTCAATAAAGGGTATCTGAAAAATTGGTTTATTTATCTATTATTTTTGGAAACATAAAATTTATCATTGGTTGAGGCTTGTTGGAGACCTATTAGATAGGGCTATTAGGCCTAACTTGGTAATTTGGAAGATTTGGTGTTTGAAACCTTGGAGAATTTGGAACCTATTAAAACACCTTGGATTGCATAAATTGGAGTTCTTGGATCACACTTTAGGTCTTGTTGGGGTATCATTTTCCATTTCACTTAGTGAAGTCATCTTGGGTCATTAAATTGAATTATTGTTTTGTCTGTTTAGGGTACTTGGAGCTTGGATCCATCACATCCTCTACCACCTCTACATCAAGTGGTATTAGAGCATACTAGTAGATCCTTAAAGGGATAGAGCAACACTTTGTTAAATAAGTTTGACTATTGGTTGTGAAAATGCCTCCAAGGAATGCAAGTACTACCAAGGAGATCTGGGAGTTGAAGGAGAAGAGCACAAGGTTGAAAGAATCTTACAATACACTTTTGGCCAGGATTGAAGCATTGGAATCTAATCAAAGAAGAGCAGCAGATGAAGGTGTTGATAGTGAAGAAGAGGAATTACCCCATAAGGAAGGGGAAGGAGAGGAAGAAGAGGAACAAGTAGATCCTGAAGAACAAAGGACAATCAGGATATTGAAGGCTTTGAAGAATGAGCAGCATAAGATGAGGGTAGATATCCCTATGTATGATGGAAGTCTAAAAGAAGTAGAGCTTTTGGACTGGATTGCGTCAATGGATGCATACTTTGAAAGTGAAGAGGTACCTAAAGAACAAAGGGTTAGATTGGCAAAAACAAAACTCAAAGGGCATGCACTCCTATGGTGGGATCATTAGGATGCAGATAGAAGGAGAAGAGGTAAGACAAAGATTGTCTCTTGGGACAAGATGATAGAAAAAATGAAAGGTAATTTTCTTCCTAAAGACTTTGATGTACAAATGCATTAAAGAATGCAAAGTTTAAAATAGAGAGATTTAGATGTTAAAGCATATAGAGATGAATTCTATAAACTAACCATAAGGTTAGGATTGGAAGAAGATGAAGTTGTTAAGGATGCTAGATATCTAGGTGGTTTAATATTTAACATCCAAGATGAATTTGTGGCTTCTAACCCCAGAAGTCTGAAGGAATGTTACCAGTTGGCCCTTAGAATAGAGGAGAAATTGAAGAGGAAAAGTAAAAGATATGATAGCAACAGTAAAGGAGGTTCTTCAATGAGGGGAAGAGGAGAAAGGAAAAATTAGGTTTGGGAAGAAAAGGACAAAGGAACTACTCCAAAGGCAAGAGGAGGACACACCCAAAGAGGTGGAAGATTCAGAGGAGGAAGAAGAAGTGGCATCTTCACTGATGCAAAGCATCTTAAAAACTAAAAAATCAATAGGATCCTTTCTGATCCTTTCAGAAATCATTAAATAATGTCTTTGTATAAAGGCATCTTATGAGGTAAACCACAACATATTTTATCACAAAAACATCAACCTTTTTCCATTTGCATATTCTAATTTCTATATCTGATTCCATTAATCATAACTTTCATTTTTGAAATCATATCAACACATCCTTTTCTATAATTGTTCCAAATTAGTCCTTATTAAACATATATAAAGCAAATATCAATACAATAATTAAATTATAAGTTATGGTCTCTACACCAAGAGCCATTTTTCCTGTCAAAAACCAAAATTAAAACACCAAACCCTGCCTAAGGCATCTCATATCTTTCTCAAAATGAATCCAAATGAAACCAAAAAAATTCCACATTAAATATTAATTATTATAGTTTCCAAATATTTAATCCATTTATTTTTTCCATTCATAAATCATTTTTCAAGCACAACTCACTGCCTGCAACTCCAATGGAGATCTTTAAAAACTAGTTTCCACTAAAATGCACATAACTTTCATAAATATGCATAAAAATGACTCAAACCAAAAGGAAATTAAATTTAATTCATGTATATTTCCAATTAATATCATTAGAGATCCCTATTCTCCAAAATATGTCTATACCAAATGTTTCAATCTGACTGTATTCAGGGAATCTCAAATCTGAAATACCCACTTTCACCAAAATTCTCATAACTTATTTATTTCAAAACATAATCACTCCAAACCAAAACCAAAAGAAATATTATTAATCCTAATATAAATAAAATAAATATTTTAAAACATTTACAGGTCATACATATACGTAAAAGACTTGGAAACCACATAATAAAAGTTAACACAAATCAAAACAACAAGTTTTGAAAACACCAATTGATTAAAAATGATATTCCTCTTCTCATTTCTATTTAGAATGACCAATACAATGATTTTATAGTATGTGTGGTGGTTTATAGCTTCCCAACCACCTTTTGAACCATCTCCTTACACTCTTTTAACCTTTTACAACATACTTGCATCTTTTGGCAATATTTTATGCATTTTGCATTACAACTTTTGTGACAACTTTACTAGTTTAACTCCAAACTTAAAAATTATTTTCATGGAAACTTGAATCACCCTGAAATGGACTTGATAGAAATTTCACATCAATTTTAGCCCATATTAGGCATTCTTTCATATTTTGATCTTCTTGACCAAACTAGGACCTTAACATGACAATATTAACAATGTCATATAAATGGCTTCACATAGCCTTACATATGGACTCAAATACATCACAAATGACTCAAATATATTTTAATATCTGATATAAGGACTCTTAAACTCCTTTTTCTCTTGTACTTTAGGTGCTCCTACACCATACTTCTAGCCTTGAAAAGTTTCCAAGTCTCTTGGAAACATGGAACCAATAACCTGCAAGAAAATTAGACCAAAAATCTTTACCTTTACCTTGTCCTATTCATGCCTTTATCACCATCATCTTTTCCTTTAAGGACATAGGACTATCCTCAAAATCATCTTCTCAAATAATCCTATTAGTGGATCATTAATGGTTGTAACTTCATGGTGCCTTATCAGTCAAAGATCCAACTTTACCATTTCTACTTCCAACTCACCACAAACAACTCTCACATATGCCTCACCTAGGAATCCTCCTCTTTTGTTCTCTCCCTAGTCTCTTGGCAATCAACTGGACCACTCCTTGGTCCTGGACCTTCTCTTGGCCCTTGATAGACTTCCAGTGTCTGTAAAAACAACCTAACCTTCATATGCAGCAAGATGGCTAGGTACCTACAATAGAAAACTCACCAATAAAACAAATACCAAATCTCCAAGGTCCTGGTGTGGATTGCCTCCCTCGGCGCTCTACCCACACACTCAAGATCTTCAAGATCTGATACCAATTTGATGTAGAAAATCTTACATACTAAAAAATCAATAGGATCCTTTCTGATCCTTTCAACAATCATTAAATAATGTCTTTGTATAAATACATCTTATGAGGTAAACCACAACATATTTTATCACAAAAGCATCAACCTTTCTCCATTTGCATATTTTGATTTCTATATCTGATTCTATTACTCATAAATTTCAATTTTGAGATCCTATCAACAAATCCTTTTGTAAAATTGTTCCAAATTAGTCCTTATAAAACATATGTAAATCAAAGCTCAATACAATAATTAAATTATAAGTTATGGTCTCTACACTAAGAGCCATTTTTTCTGTCAAAAACCAAAATTAAAACACCAAACCCTGCCTAGGGCATCTCATATCTTTCTCAAAATGAATCCAAATGAAACCAAACCAATTTAATATTAACTATTAATGATTCTAGTTTCCAAATATGTAATCCATTTATTTTTCCCATTCATAAATCATTTTTCAAGCACAAATCACTACCTCCAACTCCAATGAAGATCTTTAAGAACTAGTTTCCACTAAAATGCACATAATTTTGACAAATCTGCATAAAAATGACTCAAAGCAAAAGGAAATTTAATTTAATTCATGTGTCTTTCCAATTAATATCATTATAGATCCTGATTCTCCAAAATGTGCCCATACCAAACGTTTCAATATGACTATATTCAAGGAATCTCAAATTTGCAAATACCCACTTTCACCAAAATGTTCATATCTTATTCATTTCTAAATATAATCACTCCAAACTAAAACCAAAAGAAATATTATTCATACTACTATAAATAAAATATATATTTTACAACATTTCTATGTCATACATATCCGTACCAAACCTAGAAACCACATAAAAATAGTTAACACCAATCAAAACAACAAGTTTAGAAAACACCAATTGATTAAAAATGATATTCCTCTTCTCATTTCTGATTGGAAATACCAATACAATGATTTTATAGTATGTTTAGTTTTTTATAACTTCTCAAATACCTTTTGAACCATCTCCTTACACTCTTAACCTTTTACAACATACTTGCATCTTTTGACAATATTTATGCATTTTGCATTACAACTTTTATGACAACTTTACTAGTTTAACTCCAAACTTAACAATTATTTGCATGGAAACTTGAATCACCCTAAAATGGACTTAATAGACATTTTACATCAATTTTAGCCTTTATTAAGCATTCTTTCATATTTTGATCTTCTTGACCAAACTAGGACCTTAACATGACAATATTAACAATGCCATATAAATGGCTTCACATAGCCTTACATATGGACTCAAATACATCACAAATGACTCAAATATATTTTAATATCTGATATAAGGACTCTTAAACTCCTTTTTCTCTTATACTTTAGGTTCTCCTGCACCATACTTCTAGCCTTGAAAAGTTTCCAAGTCTCTTGGAAACATGGAACCAATAACCTACAAGAAAATTAGACCAAAAATATTTACCTTTACCTTTTCCTCTTCATGCCTTTATCACCACCATCTTTTTCTTTAAGGACATAGGACTATTCTCAAAATCATCTTCTCAAATACTCCTGTTAGTGGAGCATTAATGGCCGCAACTTCACAATGCCTTATTAGTCAGAGATCCACATTTACCATTGCTTCTTCAAACTCGCCACAAACAACTCTCACATATGCCTCACCTAGGAGTCCTCCTCTTTTCTTCTCTACCTTGTCTCTTGAAAATCAACTGGACCACTCCTTGGTCCTGGACCTTCTCTTGGCCCTTGAAAGACTTCCAGTGTCTATACACACAACCTAACCTTCATATGCAGCAAGATGGATAAGCGCCTACAACATAAAACTTATCAATAAAATAAATACCAAATCTCCAAGGTCCTGGTGTGGATTTCCTCCCTCGGTGCTCTACCCACACACCCAAGATCTTCAAGCTCTGATACCAATTTGATGCAGGGAATCTTACAAACCAAGCAATCAATAGGATCCTTTTTTATCCTTTCAACAATCATTAAATAATGTCTTTGTATAAAGACATCTTATGAGGTAAACCACAACATATTTTATCAGAAAAACATCAATCTTTCTCCATTTGTATATTTTGATTTCTATATCTAATTCCATTACTCATAAATTTCAGTTTTGAAATCCTATCAACAAATCCTTTTATATAATTATTTCAAATTAGTCCTTATAAAAAATATGTAAATATAATCTCAATATAGTAATTAAATTATAAGTTATGCTCTCTACACCAAGATCTATTTTTCCTGTCAGAAACCAGAATTAAAACACCAAACCCTGCCTAGGGCATTTCATATCTTTCTCAAAATGAATCAAAATGAAACCAAACCAATTCTAAATTAACTATTAATGATTCTATTTTCCAAATATGTAAGCCATTTATTTTTCCCATTCATAAATCATTTTTCAAGCACAAATCATTGCCTGCAACTCCAATCGAGATCTTTAAAAATTAGTTCCCACTAAAATGCACATAAATTTCACAAATCTGCATAAAAATGACTCAAACCAAAAGGAAATTAAGTTTAATTCATGTATCTTTTGAATGAATATCATTATAGATCCTGATTCTCCAAATTGTGTCTATACCAAATGTTTAAATCTGACTGTATTCAGGGAATCTCAAATCTGCAAATACCCACTTTCACCAAAATGCTCATAACTTATTCATTTCTAAACCTAATCAATCCAAAACAAAAAAAAAAGAAATATAATTCATCCTAATATAAATAAAATACAAATTTTACAACATATCCAGGTCGTACCTATCCGTACAAGAGCTGGAAACTACATAAAAATAGTTAACATCAATCAAAACAACAAGTTTTGAAAACACCAATTGATTAAAAATGATATTCCTCTTCTAATTTCTATTTGGAATGACTAATAAAATTATTTTATAGTATGTGTGGTGGTTTATAACTTCCAAACCACCTTTTGAACCATCTCCTTACACTCTTTTAACCTTTTACAACATGCTTGCATCTTTTGACAATATCTTATGCATTTTGCATTACAACTTTTATGACAACTTTACTAGTTTAACTCCAAACTTAACAATTATTTGCATGGACACTTGAATCACCCTAAAATGGACTTAATAGACATTTCACATCAACTTTATCAATTATTAGGAATTCTTTCATAGTTTGATCTTCTTGACCAAACTTGGACCTTAACATGACAATATTAACAATGTCATATAAATGGCTTCAGCCTTACATATGGACTCAAATACATCACAAATGACTCAAATATATTTTAATATATGATATAAGGACTCTTAAACTCCTTTTTCTCTTTTACTTTAGGTGGTCCTGCACCATTCACAAGTAGATGCTTTCATTGCAATCAAGTTGGACATCAATCTTTTAGGTGCCCTAAATGGATAGACTCTGATCAAGGAAAGGAAAGGAGGGTACATCTGATTTAAGAAGAGGAAATTCATGAACCTAAAAAAGAAAAACCTAAGGTGGGAGAATTTCTTCTCATGAGGAAAGGAGGACCATTACCAACATCAACACAAGAAGGTTTATTTAAATCAAGATGTTTGGTCCAAGGCAATGTATGTACTCTAATTATTTATTCAAGGGCACATAGCAATTTGGTTTTAGTTGATATGGTGTCTAAGTTGGGATTTGCATTAGTAGAACATCCTAACCCTTACAGTTCCACTTGGGTAAACCAAGAGTTGAATGTGAAGGTTAGTCAAAGGGCTCTTGTCCATTTTTAAATTGGGCCATATCATGATCAGGTTTGGTGTGATGTCATATCTATGAATTGTGGGCATATGATATTAGGTAGACCATGGCAATGTATGAGAAGGATAATTCATGATGGCTACTCTAATAAATATATTGGTCACAAAGGAAAAGAGAAATTTTAGTTAATACCACTAACTTGTAAGGATAAAGACAAGATAATAATGTGTTTTGGTGATACTATTCCTCTTCATAAGGAAGGAAACATTGCAGGTGATACAGGTTGGTATGGGAAGCAAGAATACAAACATGGCTTGACTAGGACAATGCTGAATAGTCATAGAAATGAAGACTTTTGGGATTTGAACTATGTTCAAATAGGTAAAGTCAAGTGTCCTATTAAAGGGCAGCCAATAAACAACCATGTTCACATGTTGACAGACAGTGGGCAGAAAGAACCAACAACAAGGCCACAATCTGATTCAAAATCAGAGACTATGCATAAGGTTTTTGGTGCTAATGCTTTCAAGGTTTGTGTAGGGTACAATAGAAGGGAAGTGACCTTACGGGACTTCATTCCTTCCCCAAGGCACCATACTCATATAGTACAAGTTCAGACTCAGACATCCAATGCAAGGACTGATTCTTGCGACAAGAATCCTTTAAAAGGTGGTGAACATGGTGTAGGGGTACCTAGAACATCCAAAGACTACCAGGAGTCCATAATGACAACCATGAACCTAAAGACATCTAAAGACATCAATTGGAATGTATTGGAACCTATAATGGCCTATAAGGTCATTCCATGCAATAAAAATGGAAAATATATAATAAGTCCTAAAAGGCCTAATAAGCCTTAGGACCAAAATAAGAGCCTGGTATGGAATTTGGTGTTACAAGTTTATTTATATTTGATTTTAATAATGCTTAATAAGCTCATTTAGGTCACATTTCAAAGTCTTAAGGCTTAATTGTCTTTAAAAGTTTCAAAAACTCCAAATTCTATTGTTGCAAATTCAAAAATTTGAAATACAACAGTTAGTAGAAAATGGAGGGAATTGGATTTTGTTATGTTTTAGTGCAAAATAATCCATCCAAGTAATTGGGATTGGTTGGGGTAGTTTCTAGGACTCCATCAAATATGCCAAAGTTCCATTGTATGACATAGGAGGCCTGGTGTATGGACTGTATTGAGATTTTCATGAATAAACTTCTTTCAAATGTAATTTCCTTGAGTTCTTAGAGTGATTTTGGATTCATTTGTAATTATCTTAAATTTCAATGCATTTGGAGTAATTAGATATTGATCTTAGACCACCTCTATGATTTTGTAAAGTCTGTACTGGCATTTAGTTTCACTGAATTCTGACTAGTAGAATTGTTTCAGCATTTTGGTTAACAGTTTTGATAGATTTTACTTGAATATGGTCATTCCATGATTTCTAACCAATGTAACACATGGAATGACTCAATCTTGACATGTATTATAGTATACTAATCCATTAATGTACAGTTAAGAAGAAATGTTTAGGTGGCCACCATATTTTGTAAGGAATTTTAATGAATTTGCTTGGAATGCTACAATAGCAGAAAATCTACCTTAAGGAGGGGGTTGTTGGATGATTTATTGTGGGTAGACATGTTGAGAACAAGGTGATCCAACCATTGTTTGTTGCAGGAAACCTTAGGGAGTGAGACATTGAGGAAGCCCTAGTTTTAAGGGTTTGGAGAGTGTAATTTGGGGATTTTGCATCTAGATGTTAGGAATGAATGCTAAATATATCCTATGGGAGTATTGGTAGCCATTCTATAGTAGTTTTTATTGCATTGCTAACTATGATTTTCATTGATGTCAACACAATGATCTACTAGAGATTAGCAGAGGAGTAGATAGTGTTTTGATTAGCGCACATGGGATATTACAAATCAAGCTATGTGATGTTGAGGATTTACTCTTTGATATGTTATATGTTCATGGTTAAGAGTGTAGATAGTAATGCATTTATTCATGGAAGTTATGATCATTTTGGTGGAAGTAGTACTCAGGTAGTGTTCCTGAGTAGTAGTTTGTGGAAATTCGATGATATCTCCTAATCAGGATGGAATCTAGTTTTGTGTAGTTAGAGAGTAGTTGAAGACATGTTGTTAGTGATTTGGATGACAACACAAACTTCGAAGTCACATGAGTGAAGAATTATTCTAATTGGAAGCTGACAGTTTTGTGTAATTTGTGATGTAACGTGTGGAAACTTTTATTTTGTAATTGGATGTTGACTCATTTGTAATTACTTGAGTGTGGTATAAAGGAAGGAATTTTTTTCCTTGTTGTAATATGGTTTTTTTGAATTATGATGAAGTGAATGAAGTTTTGAAAGTGAATTTGTGAAGGAAGACATGCGAGGTACATAGATTTGGAATTGAGATCTGGTGTAGCAGTGAGTGTGGTTTGGCATAGTCAGAGATCTATTCATGTGTAACATACTTGCTAGAGAAGCATTTTTGATAGCCCTTCTGGAGAATGAGTACAGTCAGGTAAAACATTTGAAAACATCTCATGAAATTTGGAAGGATTTACACTCTACTTTAGAAGGTGATGAACATGAAAAGAAAGTTAGATTACATAATTGGATATGTGCATTTGAAGATATAAGAATGATGGAAGATGAATCTGTTAGAAGCTATATTGGTAGAATGTTAGAAATTGTTGCAGGCATAAAATCTTATCGAGGAACAAAGATAGAAAATGAAGTGATATGGAAAATTCTGAGGACATTGAATCCTATGTTTAAGTAGACAACACAAATGATTGAACAAGTTATACCTCGTACTTTGAACTTTACAGGAGAGACTCTTCTTGGAAGATTGGAAGTAGCAAAAATGAACATGAGGTTATTAAGAGACTTGCCTAGAATTGAGACAGCATTCAGTACTCTTAGTGTTCACCCTAATTTTTCAAGAAGCATCAGTGTGAGTGGAGATTATGCTGGCAGTGATAGATCTAGAAATGAAAAAGATAGGAAGATTCAAGAAGGTATTGCCTTACTTGTGAAGAGAGAACCAGACGGTAAGAAAAATTTTAGATGTTGGACTTGTCAAGAATATGGTCATTTTGCATCTAAATGTCCTAAGAGAGTTAAAAAGTATAGAAATAATTTCAAGCCTAGAAGATCTAAGGAATGTTATTATGCTAATGATGAAGATCTTGAATCTAGTATAGAGAGAACTCTAAGTGAAAGTGATACTGAGAATAATGATGACATAAGATTTGTAGCAATTATAGAAGAAAATTCTGAAATAGATGTTAAGGAAGAAAAATCCCCAGTTTCTCAAGTTGAAAAGAAAGATAATTGGATTATAGATAGTGGTTATTCACATCATATGACTGGAAACATGAAAAAGTTCATAAAGTTTAACAATTATGATGGAGGAGTTGTTAGAGTTGGAAACAATGCACCTTGTTTGATTAAAGGTATAGGATCTATTACTCTTGATGGGAAGACTAATACTGATGATGTTTACTTTGTGGATGCTTTGAAACATTACCTTTTGAGTGTTGGATAGTTAGTTGATAAGGGATATCAAATGTGGTTTACTGTGAAAACTTGTGTGATAAAAGATAAAGATGGAAATTTGATTGGAATTGGATCTAGAACCAGAGGTAATGTATTTCAGTTGAATCCTACTGAGATGCCATGTTTGATTACTAAGATTGATGACAGTTGGTTATGGCACAAAATATTTTGTCATATAAATTTTGATAACATTGTAAAAATAAGTACTACACTTGCAATAAGAGATTTGCCTAAAATTATGAAGCCTACTAACAGCATTTGCAAGGAATACGTGATGGCTAAACAGAAGAGAAGTTCATTTCCTAGTAAGAAGTTTACATCTGTAGAGAAGTTGGAGATTGTTCATACAGATTTGAGTTGTCCTACCAAGACTAGAGGATTCTATGGAGAAAGGTATTTTATGATTCTAGTTGATGATTTTACAAGAATGATGTGGATTGTATTTCTTAAAGAAAAGTCTGAAGCATTTGATAAGTTTAAGATCATTAAGAATAAAGTTGAGAATGAATCTAGAATGAAGATTAAATGTTTGAGATCTAATAGAGGTGGAGAATTTACTTCTAGAGAGTTTAACACCTTTTGTGAAGTGAATGGTATTAAGAGACAGTTTCCAGCCCCTAGAACACCTAAACAAAATGGTATTGCAGAAAGAAGAAATAGATCATTGACTAAAGTAGGAAGAGCTATGTTATTTGAGAATGATTTGATGAAGATACACTGGAGAGAAGCAGTGAACACAATAGTGCATACAATGAATAGAATACAAATCAGAGAAGACACAAACAAGACACCCTATGAATTATTGTTTGGACATGCACCCTCAGTTAAGTATTTTAGAATTTTTGGAAGCAAATGTTATATAAAGAGAGATGATGATATTGGAAAGTTTGATCCTAGAAGTGATGAAGGTATATTTCTTGGATATTCTTTGAAGAGCAAAGCTTATAGATGTTATAAAAAGAGAACTAAGACTATTGTTAAAAGCACAAATGTTAAATTTGATGAAAAGTTCAAAATTCAGGAAAGAATGCATGATTATGAATCTGATGAAGGAACTCATCCTAAACCTAACACTAAAACTACTGAATTATTCTATGAAATTGACAGTGACTTGTTGAATGAGAGCCACAGTGAGATCATTGAAGAACTCACACTTGAAGTGAGATATGAGATAGTGACACCTAACAAGAAATTATCAAGGAATCATCCTATTGAGCAGATTATTGGAAGCATAGACAGAGGACTTCTAACTCGAAATAAGGTACAAGAATAGTTATGTTTGATTTCTCAATTTGAACCTAAATCTACTAGTGAAGCTTGTGAAGATGAACATTGGATTAAAGCTATGAAAGAAGAACTAGATCGGATTTAAAAGAACAAGACATGGGAATTAGTCCATAGACCCAAAGATAAGAATGTTACTGGAACTAAATGGGTATTCAGAAACAAGATGAATGAACAAGGAGAAGTTGTAAAAAAAAAAAGCATGATTGGTACATAAGGGATACTCACAACAAGAAGGAATTGACTATGAAGAAAATTTTGCACCAGTAGCAAGAATTGAAGCAATAAGAATGTTTTTAGCCTATGAAACTTTTAAGAAATTCAAAGTATATCAGATGGATGTGAAGTCAGCATTTCTGAATGGAGAATTGGAAGAAGAAGTCTATATTGAGTAGCCTGAAGGTTTTCATTTGACTCAAGAAGGAGACATGGTATGTAAACTAAAGAAAGCCTTATATGGACTAAAGCAAGCACCTAGAACTTGGTATGCAAGATTGGATAAGTATTTGTTCAAATTGGGATTTACAAAAGGAACAACTGATAGCAATTTGTACACAAAATAAATTTAAAATGGTTTGTTGATTATAGTTATTTTTGTTGATGACATTATTTTTGGAGGAGAAGATGAAGCTAGTGATAAATTTGCTGATGAAATGAAAAATGAATTTGAAATGAGTATGATTGGTGAAATGAAATATTTTTTGGGATTATAGGTAACATAGAATAGTGATGGTATCTTTGCAAGCCAAAAAAAGTACTTGAATGATTTGTTAAAGAGATTTGGAATGGAGAACTATAAACTAGTTGGAACACCTATGGTAACTAGACATAAGTTATCTAGCATAGATGAGACTCTTGCAGTTGAACATAAGATGTACATATCTATGATTGGAGGATTGTAGTACTTGACACATAAAAGACCTAATATAGCACATTCAGTTGGAATTGTAGCAAGATTTCAAGCTGAACCTAGAGAATCACATTATGCAGCAGTAAAGAGGATACTGAGATAATTAAGAGGCACAATGGACTATGGGTTGTGGTATGAAAATTATGATGATTTTATCCTATGTGCATATATAGATGCTGATTGGGGAGGCAGCCTTGATGATAAAAAGAGCACCAGTGGTGGAGCATTTTTCCTTGGAGGAAGATTGGTTTCTTGGCTAAGGAAGAAGCAGAATTGTATTTTATAGGCATAGTAGAAGAAGAATATGTAGAAGCAATAAACAATTGTAACCAGATAATTTGGATGAAGTAGATACTGAAAGATGTTGGAATAAAGTTTTTTGAACCTATTGTTATACATTGTGATAACATCAGCATAGTTAGTATGTCTAAGAACCCTGTATTACATTCTAAGACTAAGCATATAGAGATTAAGTATCATGTAGTAAGAGAGAAAGTTGTTGAGAAAGAAGTCAGACTTTAGTACATAAGCACAAAGGAGTAGATAGCAGACATTTAAAAAGCCTTTTCCTAAGGATACATTTGAGTATTTGAGAGGTATGCTTGGGGTTATGCCCCAGCCTATTTTTGAGAAGTGATATAGATTGGTTGCATCCATCTAGTGGTATATGAGCCTTATCTTTCTTCTAGATTAGATGTTGCTACTTCCTCTTTGGGGGAGTATGTGTATCTAAACTAAGTCATGAGGACTCTAGTGAATGTATTTTTTGAACAGTGTCTTTTGACATTAGAGTTGTTGTTGACATAATGATGAAATTTCCGCCATTGATGTCAATGGGGGAGAAGTGTACATGAAAAACCATTTGTACCATCTATTGGAGAGAACTAATATGAAAATGAAGCAATATTTGATTGATGAAGAGGATTCAAAATATTTTTGAAAGCAACAATATTGCAGTGTTGGATTCATGGAACATTGGATGTTTTTTTATCTATGTTGCCATCAATGCCAATGGGGGAGATTGTTAGGAATGAATGCTAAATATATCCTATGGGAGTATTGGCAGCCATTCTATAGTAGTTGTTGTTGCATTCATGACTATGATTGTCATTGATGTCAACACAGTGATCTACTGGAGATTAGTAGAGGAGTGGACAATGTTTTGATTAGCGCACATGGGATATTGTAGATGAAGCTATGCGATGTTGAGGATTTACTCTTTGATATGTTATATGTGCATGGTTAAGATTGCATAATATAATTCATTTATTCATGGAAGTTATGAGCATTTTGGTGGAAGCAGTATTCAGGTAGTGTTCCTAAGTAGCGGTTTGTGGAAATCAAATGATATCTCCTAATCGGGATGGAATTTGGTTTTGCACAGTTAGACAGCAGTTGAAGACATGTTGTTGGTGATGTGGATGATAGCACAAAATTTGAAGTCACATGAGTGAAGAATTATTCTAATTAGAAGCTAACAATTTTGTGTAATTTGTGATGTAACGTGTGGAAACTTTTATTTTGTAATTGGATGCCGACTCATTTGTAATTACTTGAGTGTGGTATAAAGGAAGGAATTTTTTTCCTTGTTGTAATATGGTTGTGTTGAATTATGATGAAGTGAATGAAGTTGTGAAAAGTAATTTGTGAAGGAAGACATGCGAGGTACAAAGATTTGAAATTGAGATCTGGTGTAGCAGTGAGTGTGGTTTGGCATAGTCAGAGAAGAGATAACTGATTCACCCCCACTCCTCTCAATTATCTTGGTGGAATTTAATTTCTAACACTAGAAGCCTCTTGGAATCAAATTGTTTCCATATTCCTTTGATTTGAACCTATTCACAACACTATACAAAAGCTTGAAGCATGGGAGTTTGACTGGCTAGGAGTTCCTTTGGAAATGCATGGTTTTTAGGCTTTGGAAAACTGAGACACGGTGCAAAAAGTCACATACTTTCCAAAAAAACATACCCTATTCTTTTTGTATGTTTTCAAACTCAATAAAGGGTGTTTGAAAAGTTGGTTTATTTATCTATTGTTTTGGGAAACATAAAAGTTATCATTGGTTGAGGCTTGCTGGAGACCTATTAGACAGGGCTATTAGGCCTAACTTGGTAATTTGGAAGATTTGGTGTTTGAAACCTTAGAGAAATTTTTAGCCTATTAAAACACCTTGGATTTCTTAAATTGGAGTTCTTGGATCACACTTAAGGTCTTGTTGGGGTATGATTTTCCATTTCACTTAGTGAAGTCATCTTGGGTCATTAAATTTAATTATTGTTTTGTCTCTTTGGGGTGCTTGGACCTTGGATCCATCACATCGTCTGCCACCTCTACATCATGTTTCCTTTTCCATAAGTTTAGTCACCTTGCTAGAGATTGTTGATTTAGGAACCAGTCATCCAATCATTTAGATGATAGAAAGGGAAAGAAAATTGTTGATGCAGAGGAAGTTGGTCAAGAAATGAAGAAGATCTAGAGGAAGGCAAGAGAGAAATAGGAAGAAAAGCCAAAAGAAGTAAAAACATTTGAATAGAAAGCACCATCCTATAGTTTAGTGGATTCTTATTCAAACTAAGCATACTATTTTCTTCGGGGGACGAGTAGAAAAAATAAAAATCCTTTACCGATCCCCTAGATATGAGAGAGGTAAGATCTATATGCACATTATGGTGTAAAATGCTTTGATATTGGTATTTATGAAGATTTTGGAGTTGCTAATAATTATATGGAAATTAGAATTGAACTTTTATGGTATATATATTTTTACCATTTGATATCAGTTACAATGGTTAAAAAAGAAACTATCAGTGAATACACATTAATCAGTGATCAGATACTATTCCTACCATTGAAAAACACTATTTTACCATTGGAAGCATGTAACATCTATATATCTTATCGATAAATAGAGGGAAATGATTTGTCACTTTACATTTTCATTCATTTGAGTATTTGAGAACTATTTTGAACATTATCGTGCATAGGTTGAATTTGAGCTCAGTCATCAAATGTTTATTTTTCTATAGATTTTTTGAGTGCCCTAACTGGTACAAGTTATTCTTTTGATTCATAGTAGAATAGAAGTATTGTTGTAGTGGTTGAAATGTCAAGAAGCATTGATACACTCATTCTGGTAAATATTGTTAAGAAGCCTCATCCCATGTTTAAGCTTCATCCAATCAAAGCAGCTGAGGTAGACATGAATGGATCACTATCTATAATTCCTCTGCATGTGTTGTTGATTGAAGATGTGAAGTCCTATATTGATTATAGAATTGAGGAACTAGGAGCTAGGACCATCAAACAAGAATATGATAATATGTGCATTAATGGTGTTTTGAGATATAAACATAAACATATACAGGCGAAAGGGTTAAAGTATGTGGTGGAATTTCCCATAGAATTTCATCCTGATTAGATTCGATGCAATGTACATGATTAGTTTATCTCGTTAGAAAAATCACATAAGATCTCAAAGGTGATGATTCATAGAGTTATAGGATTTTGAGTGCAAGGATTAGAGTGCACATTGAGAAAGATTGAGGTACATTTGTTTACCAAGTTAACCAAATCTAGAGAAGAAATAAGAGCGATGACTATCAATGATATTCAAGATAGAGAAGTTTTTTTTCACATCTATGGTGATAGTTTATAGGGTATATCAATCTAGGAGAGTCAACAATGTGTCGAGTGGTGTTATCCATACTAGTTACCAGATTGTGAAAGATGATTTGGTGTATGATTTGTGCAAAATGGTTAGAAGTCATTTTTTTGGAAAACATGGAGAAGTATAAGAAGGATAAAAAGAAATCATTCAAGTATAGTTCCTTATTGGTATGTATATTTTTCTATATCCCAAATTTCTTCCCTAGTAGAGGAAATGTTGTTTGGTCAAAAGACAAAATTATTTTTATGAAAATAAGTGAGTTTATCAAGGAATTGGGTGAAAATTTGAACACGGTTTAATGTGGGGTTACTTCAAAGACTTTCAATATAAGATGGATAAACATGAAATCATTCCTGCTAGTGTTCTAGAGAAATATAGAAATGATATATATTTTCTAGTAGATATCGATTTGTGTCTTATGCAAGTAGTTGAACCTAAAACCTATTGGATACCTCTTATGGGTTATGAAGTAGAAGGTTAACTAGTGAGCCTACATGTTGATGAATTAATTTCAAAACCCTTGGATAGGAAAGGACATAGGTTTTGAACTTATGAGGAAGCATTTGCTAAAATAAATATATAATTGAAGAAATTGGTAATTGAATGGAAAACTAGAAGAATGCTATCTACACTTGAGCAAAAAATTGGTGGTGATGAAGAAGACACACCTGGTACAACTGAAACTGAATCTAAAGAACCATCTACAAGCATTCCAACCACATATGAAAAAGTGAAGAGAAAGAAGAGTAAACCAATAGTAATGAGATAGAACTAGACAAGAAAACTTACAAAAGAAAGAAAAAATCCATAGAAATGAAGGAGAGTGATCAGAAGAAGTGTAAAGAAGATGAATGAGTTTAGTTCGAGTCTCAAAAAGATGCTAAGAAGATAAAGGAAAGTTGTGTGAAGAAAGAACCTAGTGCTGACTATATTGCTAAAGACATAATGGAGACAAGTAGAATGAGAGGAGTTAGAAGAAGGTATGGATTTTTGAGTGAGGAAGACAAGAAGAAAATAAAAGAATTTGTCATAGTTAGTTTACAAAAGTTTAGTATGACTCTTAGTGAATTATATAAAACTTTACCTAAATATATTTATGATCTAATCCATGCTAGAGGGAAAGCTGCACTATCTATGGACAAAGAAATAATGGAAATAGAACTTAGTCAAGTAAGACCTGAGCTTAGCCTTGATGAAGGAAAAATGTTAGTAGATGCATACAAATAAGTATTTAGAATTAGAAACCAAGCTTCAAGTATAATAGTTGGATAGACACATAATGTATTTGATGAAATAATGGACATATGGAAGAAAAAGGTCCAAGTTATGATAGAAGTAGAACTAGAGCTATAGAAAAATAAAGAGGTTGGTGAACAATAGAAGGGTAAAGAACTAGTGATTGAAGATATTGATGATTCTTATACTCATGAAGAGATTATAGGTGATTTTCTTGCTGATATCTATATTCATGTTCAAGACATTGAGGAGAAAGATGTTGAGTTTACACAAAATGGTGGAGCAAAAGCACAAGAACAAATTAGTGAAGATGAGGTAATTATTAAAGATATAACACATAAAGAAAATAACCCCTCATCATCCCATGTGAAGTTTTTAAAAGAAGTGATACCTGAGAAAGTAGAGGTGACATTGGAAATTCAAAGAGAAGTTGAAGAGGAATATGATGCAAGAAGAAAAATGAGTATTGCAGAGACTATCTCGAGGAAGAAAAAACCGGTGCAAGTAACAAAAGATGAAAAAGAAGATGAAGTAGAAGAGGAAGAGATATTTTCCACATCATTAGATATAACAAAGATAAAACCTAAATAAATAATGTAATACTCAAAAAATTTGATAAAAATATATGAAAGAGATAAAATGAGGTCAAAGAATAAGATAGCAAGAGTATTGAGACAAGCGAGAGATATACTAGCTGAGTTGGTACTTGAGGGTGAATATGATTAAGAAGATTATGTGATAGATCTAATAGACATATTGATAAAATCTATTTTAGATAAAGGGAATGATATTTAGACAACAACTATAAAGATGGCTTAGGAGAAACTAGAGAAGAAGATGATAGGAAAACTAAAGGAGAAGATTACTGAAGATAAATAGAAGTTGACAGTTTTAGTGAAAGAAGTCAAGACTTCATTGGTCAATGTAGGACAATATTCTCTAGAATTTCTATTCATTTAGTATTTGTAAAATATTTGGAGGAACAGAGAGTTGAGTTGCAAAATAAGTTAGAGAACTTAGCTGGTAAGCTTGATCCTATCTCAAGCCCAATTACATATTTTAGTAGTAAAGTGAAGGCATTATATCAAAAGATGAAGGAGATCCAAAAGGAGAAAGAAAAAATAATGGTTTGTATACTAGAGATACAATCATTCCTATCCCATGCATTAGAAGTCATGCATCATAATGTGAAAAAAAGGTTGAAGGAATACTTCCGATATATGGTATGAGCAACTTGGAGAATATGGAGAAACTAGTGTCTAGCTTACTTGAGTATATTATTGCATTGGAGCACTTGAAGAAATCATGGGAGTCATCCTTAGAGTCAAAAAAGATAAAATTCAAGGTAATATTTGATAGGATGTAAGTACACCTTTGGCATTACTATCAAAGGGGGAGAATATGCTTAAGGAGAATATGCTAAGAGAAGAGAGATTGGCCAAAAGAATAGAGTATTTTCCATCAATGCCAAAGGGGGAGTTTGTTGGCATTGTGTTGAGTTGACATGATTACATTCATAGAATGCAATTGGTTTGGTTGTTATTGATGGAAACTAAGTCATTTTAGACACTTATCATAATCGGTGTGAAGGTTATGTAATCACAATATTGGATTTTGGTTAAGTCCAGACAATCGGTAGATAGAGAGGTCACAAGTTAGTTGTAGTTGTGTTAAAGGAAAATCTATAAGGTGTGGTCCAGGATAGAGCATCAACATGGTCAGAGTAAAGTTTGGTTGCAACCACAACTCTTTTGGTCAATCGATGAGATATTTTTTGTTGGAACAGTCTTGCAGACCGATAAGAACACTTGTGTTCTAAAGTATCAGTTGGAAGATTTCATATCAATAAGTGGTATATATGTTTTGATGATGTTTGATGCTATGTTGACGTAGAATTATGGTTATAGAATTGGTGAGATGGAATTCTTGGGACCAATGCCATAATTTAAGGAAGAGTTAAGGCAGTGCATTAGTGTATTCAAAACATGTTTAACTATCTTGGAGATATAGCCATGAAGATTTCAGTTTTAGTTGATGCGGTCTAGGGAAATATATTTTTATATTGTCTTTATCATTTTGATACATGGTTATTGCACGGGAAAATATTTTTAGTTATTGCTTCAATTATGTTTAATAGGTATTGCTCATATAGGAAAAGGTTGTTGGTAGTTTGTTGTTTATGATTTTGTAAGGGTTGTGATAAATATTGGTGATATCAATTAAGGTTACACTCTGAGATCAGATAAAGATAGAGTTGTGAGAAGTTATAGAGTTCAAAAAATACATTGGATTTGATAGGAAATCAATGCTATATCCATATCATTCACTTGTTGTTCCCTAGTAGTTTCAGAAAGAAAATCCCTTAATTAAGGGAACTTTAACATGTTTCTCATTGTAAATCCCATAACCTAGTGAGCTCTAAACAAAATCATGAAATACTCTTGTGAGGTAGATGTTTACATATCTGGTGGTACTTCTAATGTACTAGGTGCTCCTAATAGGGTGAACCCTCATAAAGGGTAATTGTAAGCTCCTAACATGAAAAACTCATTTTAATTTAGTAGTGAGCTTGTGGGTGTCATCCCCACCATGGTTTTTCCCTCTAACCAAGGAAATCTATGCAAAAATTATTGTGTTATGTATGATGATTTTGTGGTTTCTTGATATTGTTATTTTCTATTTTCTTATATCAACTATATGGTTTCTATTTTGGAAGTTATTGTTGAAGTTGTTTGGACCAGTGGTTGAATTAGTTATTAATCTTCTTGTACTTATTCACGGCCCCCTCTTAGTAACTATTAATTCCAACATTACTATCTTGCATTTTGAATCCTTTATATTTTATAAATGCTTATAGAATAAAAATAGAGACAACTATGTAGAGAGAGAGAGAGAGCATACTAATTTTTCTAAGATCCTTTAAAGAAGACCATTTTCTTAGTTTCAACATTTTTTTTGAAAGAAGGTGGACGGAGCCACTAAATAAATTTTTTATTAAATATATATATATTTTTAAAAAATTGGTTCAAAGAGCTCTTGGAAAAAAGAAACAAAAAGAAAAACTTTGATCATTTCTCATATACAAGAATATTTCGAGTATAGTCTCCTATATCTAAGAAAAATCCCCCAAGCTAGCCTGAGGCTAGCTATAATAAATAAACAAAAATACCTAATCCTAGACCTCAAGACCCCCCAAAATAAACAAGTGTATCATTTTAGCTAATAGCTAGATTATAAAGATTTACAAATACATTACAAAATCCTAATGAATGGGTCCAAAATATATGTAATCAGTAAAGCCAAATTCTTCCTATTTCGGTGATTAGATATAATAACAAGTAGTAATTACAACATGAGCCCTTGTAGCATCTTACCAAAAAGATCTTAAGTCAACCTATAAGAAGAAAAAATAGAGATACAAAATACTGAACAAAACATAGTTATCCTTTCATGTTAGTAAAGGAGGCAAGACCCAATTCTGAAGGCATAGCTAGGATAACTCCCATAGTTAAACTCTTATTGGCATCAAGCTCATCCCAACAAAGGAAAATCAAGAATGAATCCAGCATGGTGATTGTAAAGTTACACCATTACAGAGAGCAACCACTTAAGAACTACCAAAAGGATAGCACCTAGTTCGCAGAGATCAAACAAAGCACATTTCAATATTCCAAATGTAATGAATATAATTACAGTTGATAGAAAATCAATCAATGTGTATGATATTTATGAAGAATACAACTTGCATGCTTCATAAAAATCATACCTTGTGCGAGCACAAAAAGTACAGAGTGAGGGAAATATTTGGCATGGGAGGAAAACATATGAAATAATCCCCGCAGAAAAATAATAAGCCACACAGTCATACGACTTGTGCAATAATCATGATCACAAGTATTTTTAGATATAAAAATATCCAATGACCTCAACATATGTGCTAGTGAAAGGATAGAACTAGTCAATCATAGTTTTAGATAACCATGTCGTATGTATTAGCTAGTAACCATCTCATCACAAATTAAAGTTCTCAGTACTAGAAATCAAGCTAAATACCATTGGGAGTTTGATGAAGCAACTTCTAACTTATTGCTTCCCATATTGACTAAATGATCAGTGACCTAGTTACCTTCTTAGTATATGTGGGAAATAACATAAGTTTCAAATCATGCTATAATTGGCCATATTTGATCAAAGATATATACCTGAGATGCCAAATTTCAATTTTCTTTGAGATGAAAGCATTAATAATTAGTGTAAAGCCTCCTTCTATGTGAATATAATAAATGCACAATCTTTTGGCTAATAAGATACCTTGGAGTAATGCATGAACCTCAGCAAAATTATTTTTGCCCTGAGGGAGAGACATAGATTTGCATGTAATAAGATAACCTAAATGATCCATGATGCATAGGCCTATGCCTAAATCACCTAGGCTTCCCTTAGGTGATCCATCAAAATTAAATTTAAGGAGCAATGGGTCTGGTAGACACCACTTAATAGTAGAATGATCGCTTGTACTAACTCTCACTCTAGGAAAGAAGGGTGATAAAGGAATAGATATGCCTTTCCAAGCATTAGTGATAGTAACATCCCAAGATGTAAAAACTAAATTTGGATTAAAATGAAGCTGAAAATTAGCATTAACCAACTCTAAAATTGACCTTTCTAATTGAGAGAGGACATCTGAGAGGGATGATGACATCTTTCTGAAGATCCGTTTATTCCTTTCCCTCCAAATTGACTAGATAATAGAAGAAGGGATCACTTTCCAAATACAAGAGAATAAAGAGAAAGAGTATAAAATATGCCAAGATTGAAAAAGGTCCCACACAGTATTGGGGAGAGGGAGAGATAAAGACAATTTACTAAGGAGAAAATACCAATATTGGGAAGAAAATTCACATTGAAGGAAAAAATGATCTAGAGACTCAAGGAAGTTACCACAAAAAATAATAATTAAAAGGTTGCACAATATTTAACCTATCCATCCTATCACTCATAAGGATTCTCTTATGTAATGAAAGCCAAGAGAAGACCCCTACCTTAGGAAGAACAAAACTATCCTAGAAAAAGGTATAGGATCTTTGTGAAGAGACTTATGACACCATTTTATGAATAGCATTATATCCCTCCCTAATTGAATACTCCCCATTCTTAGAAGGACACCAAATTAATTTATCCTTCCCATTGGAAATAAAAGTTGTGTGGGAGTTAATTATGGATAGAAAAAACCTCTTATAGTATAAATAAATGGGAAGAGAGGAGGGGTCCTTCCAAATGGTCCGGTTTGAGTGAGGCTCAATAACAACAATATAGTCACATAATTTTGAACCTGAATGATTGGCAAAGGTAGGAATGACATCAAGAAGAGTCTCATATGTATTTAAAGGAAGGAAGCCATTCCAAGAATCCTACCAAAAGTTAACATCATTTCCATTATGCACTTGCCACGATAATTATCAAGTTATCACACTTCTAGAAGATATCAAGAAATTCCAAATGGAAGAACCCTTTGGTGGGTCTAGAATTATGAAAATATGACAAGGATTGGGGGAGTCTAAATACTTATCTTTCATAATATGATACCAAAGGGCCTAAGGTTTAGTATACATATTCCAGACCAATTCCCACCAAAATCCCTATCCCTAACAAAGAGGTCATGTAACCCAACTCCACTAATAGGCTTAGTGAGAGTCGTAGTGCTAAGGGATACTAAATGTACCTTTTTTTTCTTACATCATATTATCTCTCCAAATGAAGTTACAAATGATTTTTTCAATATGAGAAATGACTAACTTCAAGGCTTGAAGCACTAAAATGTAGTAGTTGGGAATAGTTGATAAAATATATTTAACTAAAAGAACTCTTCCAAATAGAGTGAGCCATATTTCTTTCCAAGCATAAATATGAGCTCTTAGTTTGTTAGTCACATTATCCCAAAAATAAAGTTTGATGAGACCCATGAAGAAGGGGATACCTAGGTAAGTGGATGGAAGAGACTCAAGTGAAAAACCCAAAGTTTGGACTATGCTACTAGAAACCACAAAAACTATATTAAAGATTTATTATTTTGGATGATTAATTTTTGGTCCTGACCCCGATGTGAAAATATCAAGAAGTTTCTTAATAATGTTGGCTTCCTATATATTAGAGAAGCCATATAATAATGTGTCATCAAAAAACAAAATATGAGTGATTGAGATTGAAGAATTAGGAATTTGAATACCCCACCAGAGACCCAGAGCTAAATACATGTCAATCATTCTACTAAAAACCTCAACCATGATAATGAATAGAAAAGGTTACAAGGGGTCACCTTGCCTAACCCCTTAAGTGTCCTAAAAGAAGCCTGAAGGTTTACCATTGATTATAATTGATAAATGAGCACCAATAAGGCAATTCCAGATCCATTTGCACCATTTATTTGAGAAACCAAACTTTTTGAGAACTCTTAGTAGGAAGGACCAATTAACCTTGTCATATGATTTCATGATATCCAGTTTAATTATGAAAGAAAAAAAATGGGATGAATTAATGGACTGTAACACCTCCCTTGGATCACCCTTCCCTTTTTTCTTATAAGGAGGTTGAGGCTTGCACTCCTAGGATTTATTTTATAAGGTGTTCCTAAGCCTAACTTTGGGATGAAAGGTACCTTTGATAATAGTGCTAGTGGGATGGACCAAGAAAAGGAAGCCCTTAATTGGGTCTTCACTCAAATGAACAACCTAACAGATGGAAATACAAGACTAAAA
Source organism: Chamaecyparis obtusa (assembly GCA_027943335.1). Classification (NCBI taxonomy): domain Eukaryota; kingdom Viridiplantae; phylum Streptophyta; class Pinopsida; order Cupressales; family Cupressaceae; genus Chamaecyparis; species Chamaecyparis obtusa. The sequence goes on from BSBK01014467.1 coordinate 35,716, forward strand.
GCTAGAATAAACATTCTAGAAACTATGGGTTTGAGTGATAAACCCTTCCCGATTTTTCTGAATGATCTCATGATGAAAATTAAAAAAGCTGATATTCGAGGCTTATGATTCCAAATATGCTATAGTGAATGAAAAAAATTCTAAATGTGACATGGCACTAGTTTCCTTGGAATCCAAGGTTTCAGTCTTTGATCAAAGACTTTTGACCATAGAGGCTATGCTCAGGTTGATTGGGGAACAAAGTTGCAATATCCTTTGGGCTTCGGCAGACCAATTCAATTAAATTATCATCAAAAATTTGGAGAAGAGCAAATATTATGAGGAGTCAGCTAAGAAATGTGCAGAAGATCCTGGTACTAGCCCCAAGAGTGCTAGTAAAGAGATTGACAATATAAAGGCTTATGTCGTAAACATGGACCTCATGGCTTCTGAAGCGGCTGATCTTCTCAATAAAATTTAGGGATTCTTTCTTTTTGGTCTATTGGCTTTTCTATTAGTTTATGTTCTTTGGGAGCTAGCCTTTGTCCCTGTCCAACTGTCCTTTTTTTTCCATCCTTCTCTATTGTTGGTCCTTTGGTTGTCCTTTTTTTTTTGGTGTTTTCACTGGTTGATAGAATTGGAGCTTAATGTTTTATCTTTCTGGTCTCTTGTAAAAGGTTCAAAACCTTTCAAATCTTGTTTTCCTCCTAATCACAATACCTCATGCGCCCCAATTTCTCCCTCAAAAGTTTCTCTACCAAGCACACAACCTCCTTGCCGAGGGGAGATAATCTTGGGAATCAGAGCTTTTAGGCACAAATATATAGATTTAGTAAAAATCTTATATACAACATTACATAAAGAGATGGTTATGAAGTCAATAAAGGTTTCAGGGACTTCATATTTTGGGATGAGGATAATATGCGTCAAATTAATTTTTTTAAGGACAAAGCCTTTTTGTCTTGATTATTCCAATGCCAAAAGTATGTCAAAGCCAAGGACATCCCAAAATTTTTGGAAGGATAAAATAGTAAACCCATCTAGACCTAGAGACTTGTTAGGAGGCATAGTGAAACCCACCTTCTTGAGCTCATCTAAATAAAAGGTTGCATCAAGGAGTCATTGTCTTGTTGGGAAATTAGGCATGGAATAGAACTTAATAGCATATCCACACTAACTTCTACTAGGGTAAATGGCACATATGTGGCATGAAGATTTTTTATTTAAATAATTATCCTTCATTCCTAATATCTTGTTAATTAGTGAGAATACTACCAAAGGAGGAATGATGGAGAAAATTGTAGATGAAACTTTTTTAACTTTTGCAGATGCCTAAAAAAAGCTAGTATTTTTTATCTCCATCCTTAAGCCAAAGTTCCCTAGACTTCTATCTCTAATAAGTCTCTTTCCTAGGGTACAATTCTTCCCAATAAGCTTGGAGTTGATTTTGGTTTTGAAAAGAGGTAGGATCAACCCCATTAGAGATAATGAACTCATTGATATCCTAGAGTTCTTGATCTACCAAAGTTTTTCCTTCAAAAATAGTTTTGAAGACTTCTCTGTTCCACACAATGATATAAATTTTAAGAAATTTAAGTTTCATGTTAAATTGGAACATTATATTACCTTTTTAGAAGGGGTTAGATACCCACCATTGATGAAGTAGAGAAAAGAAGTGTGGATGCCAACACAACATACTCTCAAATTTGAATGAGGGATTATGATGTGGTAAATCATGCTTTTCAAGACACAGAGAGATGGAGAAGTGATTAGAACCAATGAAAGGTGAAATAAGATAACTAAAGTAAATTTTTGAAGAAACCACTCATTAGAGATGAGAAACCTATCCAATCTTATTTTAGTTTGGGAAGAAGTTATTTTATTTGTCCGAGTGAATTGATCATTAAAAGGAAATAAATTAGAGAGAGAATTATCAAGGATAAAAAAAAGGAAATCATCTATGACTTTGGGGGTAGTTGGGTTACCACCTTGCTTCTCATCTAGGGATGCAATAGCATTAAAATCACCCCCAAGAGTGAACTTATGATCAGTCTTCTATTGAATATGACTAGAGAGGGTATCCAAAAGAGAATATTTGTTAGAAGGAGATGTTGGACCATAGATATTAAAGAGGAAAAAGGTCAAATCGAAGACTTCAACATAAAGAAAATGTCAGTGAGAACCTTGGTCCATGTGAGTAACTAAAATGTTTTTGGGATTCTAGAGAGTCACAAGACCTCCATAGGCACCAACAGATGACACATGAACTAATCTCCATAGAGATTGAAATCTTTGAAATTTTTTTAATAACATCATCAGGAAAGTTTATATTCTTGAAGTAAAATAATGTCAGCATGGGAGGAATTGAGCTAATACTTAATTTGACCCATTTTGTCAGAGGCATTTAAGCCTCTAAAATTCCACTAAATAATTTTCATTATCCACGGGGAGAGAAAAAAGCTATCATTGGTATAAGTTTTGGTGAGAATAAGGCTTCCAACATTGATTAGATGCTAGCATCAATTTCTTCTTCAATCTTAATACTCTTGGAATTTCTACCCCTTTTTTCGGGAGTTTTTTCTACCTCATACTTTAAATAAGTTGTTTGAGCTAAAGATAGCTATTGGGAGAAGTCAAAGTTACATTAAAAAGAAGGCTCATAAGAAGAGAACAAGAAAAATTATGAATAATTAAGTTATTTTTATCTCAATTGTCAATGCAAAAATCATTATCCTCAGATGAAACAAGATCCCTTGAGATTGAACTCATAGAAGAGAGACCCTTAAGATCAGGGAATTCTTCCAAAGAGATTTCATAAAAAATCTTCAAAGCCACATAAATTAGGATATCATGAGGCAATAGTTAAATCTAAGAATCAAAAGGAGTACTGGCTAAGTGAAATTTTAGCTTAATTACTCAAAAAGTATGGCTATGAAAAATCAAATGATGAACTAACTTATCATTCTGGTAGTCAAAGAGAGAAGGATTAGACACTTGACAAAAATGATACCTAATAAGCGGAAGATGATAAGAATGAGATGGTGAGACATGGAAAGGATCAAGACAACAAAATGACTTAGAAATCCAATCAACCCATGCTGAGGAAACTTGGATTTCAACAAGAATATGATCCATCATTACATACCTAGAACTTGTGTGAATCCATAGAATAAGCTTTAGGTTTACATAGCTCGCAAGTGTAGACCAGTTGTGTATTGCTACAAGCCTTATGGTCAAGAGTAAAAAAAAAAAGAGTGAGACACAAATGAATTTATACTATGTGACATGTTACCCTTACAGAAAGAGTGATACAAATTTGAAGAAGGGAGAGACATAGATGAATTCAAACCACCAGACATGTGATCTACACAAATCTTACCAGGAAGTAAACTAGAATTGTGACATTGGGATGCAAAATTCCATAATGTATCAGAATGTTTGTGCACCAAGTGTGAGGGTTGTATAGAGATCGATTGAACCCATAAACCAAACTTGGAAGTGATAGTAAAAAATTCAAGAAAGGGCTTCGACAAGTCTAAAAGTAGAAAAACTCTAACTAAGAGGTGAGGTATAAGATAAGGCACAAGATCATGCTTGATGAAAATGTCCAGCTTGTTAGACAAGGTCTCAATGAGTTCTAGGTTTTTGTACCCAAAAAGTTAATCCAAAATAACATAAAGTGAACCAAAGCCTTTTACACTCAAAAATTAGGAACCCAGGAAGAAGTAAAAATCCCAACCCCATTATAGAACCAAGCCTTAACCTTGTGAACCCTATATTTGTCAATCTTTGAATTAAAAATAGAAATGAAAAAAGGAGGATCATTATCTATTAGAAAAATATCCTTCAAAACCTTCTGGTGTTGAAAATCCCAAAATGATAACATGGTAGAATCAAGATCAAAGTAAAGCTTACCAATCAAAGTATGGGCACACAATAGAGAGAGTTAGGACTATCAAATATGACCAAGTAAGGCAATCTTAAAAATGTTAAGTGAACAATCCACAAAATTGTTTTTCCTTGCATCACAAGAAGAAGCAACCATGTGAGAAGAAGAAATTTGGCTCATGTTAATAGTAATATTTGGCTTGATATAAATATTAGAGGGAGGATATGAGAGAACATGATCATTGGTGGGTAAATACTCCAAATCTTTCCCCTGTATATTAGAATGGTTTGGATTGAAGGGCGCTCTATCATCCAACACTGAAGGGAAGACCTCAACATTTGATATGAAGGCAATTTGAATTGACTGTAAAAATGAAGGAGAGGAGGGATGTAGAGAACCAATGCAAATGTCAAAGGGTTTATAAGGAGTAGGGTCACTCTATGTCCTTTAATAAAGTAAGAAGGGTGACTTATTCCACCAACGTCAATTCTTGTGACCACCTTGGTTGTAGGAAATGTGCAAATGATTTGGAAAGGAGCAAAAGATCCACTTTCTAAAATTTACCATTAGTACTCTGAGGCCCATGAAATTGAGAAGTGTACGATCGATCTAGACATGGACCCAAGATCTCTTTTTGAATATCTATACTAACACTTTCACCTTTGAAGGGTGCAAGAGTTACAACGATAGTGTTATATATATTCATTATTATTTTGTACATGCAAACTAGATGAATTTAGTTTGAACTAGTTCCAACTGATTCAGATGAGATTCTTTTATTTTTTGTTTAATTTTATATGGATTATTTAGCATTTTATCATACCTATCATTTGTAAAAGCAGGCTAGTTACATAGACTATCTAGAGATTTCACTCTTGATATAGTTATAAATGTCATTCCTTGTCTCTCTATGTTATCAATGTCAATTATTTCTTTTCGTAGCATGATCCCTTGTGATTCATGTATAGTAATAGCCCATGACATGGTAAGTGGAAGTTGTCTTCAGCTGCCTAATGTTAACTTGTTCCCTTTTTTGCATAGAAATGTACTCTTGGTACATTTTCTATCTCTGGACTCAATTGATCAACTCCTTATAATCATGAGCAAGGTTTACAATGAGAATCTCATGTGTATCTGGTAAGAAAGGATCATCTAATAGGGATCGATACACCATGTTGCCTCTATGAGATGCACTACAAGGATTCCATACACCAACATAGTTATCAAAATATTGCATTGCATTTTCAATATCTTCATTGGTGCATTTTGGAGCCAAATAAAGCCATGTACATGCCCAGTTCCTCGATATTTCCATTCAGTTCTATACCACCAATCTATTGCACCGAGGAGATTCTTAATTACTTCTTCATACAATATTATGAACCACTAATGAAGATATAATCATGTAGTGTAAGGATTCTTAATGACATTGTCTAAATGCTTCTTGTTTGTTTACATCTCCATTACAAAGTAATCTGTTAATAATCTTTGTAGATCTAACCATTTCATATTTTCTTCTCTTAATGTAAACAAGAGCATAGGTGTTTTCAGATGATTGATCAAGTTTGTTAGTTTAGTGTGATGTTTATTCCAGTATGGCCTTGTACCTCACATCATAGAGCCAAAGTGATCGAAACTCATTTTAAACATGTACCTTTGCAACTCTCAAGGGTCCAGAAAGAAAGATAGTGCAACACAAAAGATGAGATTATTTTCTCCCCTTTGATTCAAAATGGATTCCTTACTCATCACTTTCATGAATGACTTGGGCCATGAATTTGTCACGAGCTTATCCTCATTGGAGAGGACTAAGGATTTTCTAGTGGGTCCATACACTACCACCATTGGATGCCCCATTAGTGAAGTATTGAAAACATCGCCAAATTTATCTTCTCTTTCATCAAAAAAATTTGTGCTATGTGTGATCTAGGAACTCGGGGGAATTGTATTGATTCCCCAACCACGGGAAAGCCTAACTTTCTAGGGGGAATTTTAAATGAGGATTGGGGCTTCCAGAAGTTTAGAGAGAAAAGAAGAATCCCCAAAAATATAGAAGAGGTGATAATAAAAAGAACTAAAAGTAAAGAAATATCTGACCAATTTGAAACTATGTATGATACAAAATTAAAGATATCTATTTTATTTAGAAGGGAATAAGGGAAGAGATTATCACTGATTGAATGAATGAAAGATTGCTAACATTAGGATGTGGATTATATCTCTATCAATTTGAATAGTAGTATTTATCAATGATTAAAGATCATAAGCAGTTAGAGATCATCCCATTAGTGTTGTCATTTTGGTACCTTATCAAATGTAGGGTCTACTCATGCATATGCACCTCTCGTATGTGTGCTTGCATTGGTAGTGCGGTTCCATTAATAGTTGGAAATGATATGTCAAATAACCCTTCCATGATGTTATATTCATTTATAGGGGATGGTTCTATTTTAGGTCAATCCATAATGTCCTCTGTAGTTCCATGGATATCTAATACCTATTTCATGAAGTCCAGTTCACATAGTTTACTTGGTAGCTTAGGCATTTTAGAAATGTCTACTTTCACTTCAGGAAGTCGGGCCAAGTTTTCCATACTCAGAACAATATCATGGTAGTATGGATCATATTTAATTTTATATTTCAATGCATCTCTAACATGATTCCTTTTCATCTAACAGTCATAAGAGCTTTCTCCTATGTGCACTCTTTGTACTATTAATATGTCCTCATCTTTGATATGTCATGGTAAAACATTTTTGGTGTTTTGTATATCATGTGGAAAGCTAATTGTATGCTCTCTATATTTATATTGTGCTCCAAAAGCATGGGTTACCTATAATATTAGATCTACCCTAGCAATAAGCATTTCTTCCACCTAGGATAATCTCTTTAGCACAATTGGCTGGTCACCAGGGTCCATACTGTTGAGTACTAAAAACCTAGGTATACCATTTTCATTAAAACACCTTTTACATTTCATAGTATTATTTGATTATTGAAGATACATGTCTGGGTAATGTTCCTTACATGCTGTACATGTTTGTTGATGAGGAAGTGAATCTACCCACCATTGGAATTTCTTCATTGTTATCATGAATTTAGCATCATTTTGTAATGGTGCATTCGATTCTATTGTCAAAGTTTCTTGCATGTAAATAACAACTCCAATAATACCAACATCTAGGTTATTTTCCTTACTTTTGATTTCATCAATTGGGGTGAAAGTAAATCTATGTTTATGAATTGAGGGGTCATCCTCACATGGGGAGACCCTTGAATCTAGAGTCAAATTTATATCCAGTCCACTATTGAGTTTATTGTAAATTGTATTTGCATTTTTAACTATTCCACAAGCTATACTTTAAACAACCCCAATCTGTATATTATTATAATGAATATAGGTTATGTCATTAAACCAAATGGCATGTGTTTATGTCTGTTCATTATCTATGACATCAAAACTAAACACTTGGCCATATCCACCCTATTTTTGAAATTGGTGCATCTCCTTTTTCATAGTTACATGAACTTTTATATGCCATCTCGGATGGTACGGGTTCTATTAGCCCATTTTCCTGGCAATGAAAAAATCAAATGAAAATGGTCTTATCCTAAAAAAAATCCTTTGAAAATTGTCTAAGGTATGAAGGAATTAAGTCTTCATTGTTGCTAGGGTTTCATAAAACATTTCTTTAGTCCACAAGCCCTACGTTTTTCTATTTATTCATTACTTTTTCATCCACATAAGTATCTTTCTGGCACATGCTTTAAGTTACTATTGGGAGGGGCCAAGTTCTTTTTAAAGTCTTTTACCTAGTGGGCCCGTTTAATTTTCCTAAGTGCTGACGAGTTTAATATTTCCTATTTCTCGGTCTTGCTCATTACATTACTAGAACTTTTCCCAATCACCTCATCAATGATTAGAAATCTTGATTCCAAGTTGACACAATGTCCATTCCTTCCCAATGAAAACATTTCCATATGTGTCACCGATTTGTTATAAACATTGTCAATCGGCATAAAATCAACTGATGATTCTATTAGGCATAAAAAAGCATCGACGAAGGAAAGTATCAAGCACTTTGATCCCCGAATGAAGCTTTGGGATATCTTTTGGTGATAAAAATATCGAATGAAAAAGGAGATCGATAACGAACAATTTTGTGCATCTGGATCACTGATGAAGTTATTGGGGAGGCTTGTAGCAATAGTTTCATCGTGGCACTGGTGGGACCAATGTCAGAGCCTTGGACAAAGGTAAAGGAGAGTAAGATCTAGATGATCCAACATTGGTCGCAATCCCTCAATGAAAAGATGCACAACTACTCTTTGTGGGATCATGATTGGGTGACACTTGTCCGGTATGACATCATCCTTGCTAGTTTAAAGAAGGTACATCTTGGTCAGATCTTGTTAATCTGATGGAAGGCGTAATGCCTTAATGAAAATTAGCTCAAAGGTTAGTGATCACTGGATCACGCCTTGTTGACAAGTGTTCTATGTGATTTCACAATGTAAGAAAGAAGGATTTCAAAGGATGGTTAGATAATTTTTTATCTGATGGTTGGTGCTTTTTCTAGAAGTGAAGGTGCTTGATGTTTACTGAGTGTGAAAACATGCCTAGGTGACACTTGTCCCTGCTGACGTCCGGTCCCTAGGATGAAGAGAGGTAAAGTGCAGTGAGATCTTTTTTGATTGTGTGGTGGGCTTGTTGCCTTGATGAGGAGTTGTAAAGTTATTAGTGATTGTCGGATCACAAATTTTTGCCATGTGTCCTACCCAATGAATATTTTAAAAAGTGGGTCCTTAGTACGAGGTATTGTTGATGTGGTTGCTTCTAATTGGTCGTTGAGGAAGTGATGTGGAAAATTAGGTTTTAAATCAGATTGAAGGTTTTGTTTGATTAATGTGGGCCACATGATGTGTCGAGAAAGATGGATATTGATGACCACATTTTAAAGTTCATCGATTAACCGTTGTGGAAAATTTTTCAAATATTGTAAATGATTTTTCTAGCAAAATGGAGTTAGTGAGCTAGAAACGATGAACCAAATCAATTCTAATTTGTTCCAAGGACGGTTAGAGGTGAGAATTAATGAAAAAGCTTTTAAGGTGACTACCATGATCTGATTTGTGTTCCTTGGGTGTCATTCAAATTTAATACAAAGGACTAGTTTCTTGAAGAGAGCGGCTAGGGTATGATGGTTGTCAATTTTTTCCATACCCTGGTACACACAAGTTTGCTGAGATGGTCTTGACATTAATTTTTTGTTTATAACAAGGGGTTTTGTTGGGTACTTGCAGTTGTCCTGTGGTAATACAAAAATTGTAAATTAGTTTTAATTTGATCTTACTGGGTTTGCATTTAATTTAGGTTGTTGGAAACCTTGATTTTTCCCTAAATGATCCTAATCTTGTTGCAGTCCTTTATAAGGATTTACAAGATTATTTAGGAAGGGTCTTTTTGTAGGGTTCTTTCCTATTTCTTTTTGCAAGGTATTTTCCTGAGTCTTGAGGGATAGATCTTTTCCTATGGTAGAAAACTAGCTGATGAATTGTTCTTAGTCTAGGGTATAGAAGACTTATATTAAATTGTATTATTGCATGAAACGAAAGCTTCTATTCTTTCATGCTTCATATCTTGAAACAAAGTGTACACATGGACATGATTCATTGAATGCAATACAAACATTTCAAGTTCAGTTCTCTCCTTATATGTCTATCCCTTGAGTTTTGGATTTTCTAGTCCATTGCATGGTGTTTACCCATGTGTATGATTCTATTTCTTAGATTTTTATCTAGGATCAAATTAAAGATTCTTTGGATAGGACATAGATTCATTTGGTTTGCACAAAGATTCTTGTAAGTAGTGTGGATCTAGATATACAGATAAATATTGTCACCAAGGGGTAATATTTAAGGTCATCGATCATTGATAGTAGTTGGTCTTTGTATGCTACTTTGTGTTTAAGATTTAGCCCAATGGATAAGGCACTGGTCATTAATAAGTATCTTCTATAGTGATATGCATCCGATATGGTCTAGTTATATTCCTCATATTTTAATCATAACCAATCCAAAAGTCTTTACAATATTGAGGTTATAGGGCTGTGTGTGTAAGGAAACTCAGGTGCGGAAACAACTTCCTACGCTAATCTCTATAGGAGAGTATTGTGCAAATTCTTATAAATCCTTAAAATTTCAGATTCGTTAACTACTTTAACAAAGATATTGCAACCACATACTATACATACAGAAAAATAGAGAATAACACAATGATATACACTGGGGAAAACCTTTCGGTAAAAAACCTCAGCACTCCAAAACCTGCACAATGTATTATCTTCAACACAAAGATTACAATACACTTGCAATGCAAGTTCTTTCAAGAAATGAGAGACAAAGCCAACAAGACTTAAATTTATGTTATATCTCTCCCATATGAGCAGCATCGTATATATAGACTCCTCTAGACCCAAAAATAGGCACAACCACCAAGACCCATGCACAAAGCCACATGTACACAGTTGTTACATGCAATCCCAAGAATAGGCATCCATCCCTAGAATAGACTATGACAGCTTGTCATAGAATCTGCCAAAAATAACGGTCACAAGAGAAGTGTAAGAGAATCTATCATACCAACCTATTTTTGGCATATTCTCTTACACACACCAACCACTTCTTCTTGGGCACCCAAATAGGCCCAAGTCATAAGATGCTCTTACACCTGTCATAGCACATTCCTTAAATAGTTCTTATGCATCATAGGAATCCGTCATGACCATTTCAGTCATGATCTCCTTACGCACAAGATGCCAACACATCAAGTGGAGTGACACATCAACATGCCAACTAGACATGTACACTCACACTTAATTACATTATTTGCAAAAAATACATTTACTAAACAAATAATAAGAATAGGAATTATCCAAGGTTGAGACACCTTATTCCTAACATTCTCCCACTTGTCAAACACCTTGTAAGAGCAACAAGAACATAACAGGAACTTTAACCGCTATAGGCCAAAAGGCCCATAGACTCCGAACACCATCTGAACTTCTTAGTGCCCACTAGTTTCATTAATGCATCTACAACATTCTTCACAGTATCTACCTTCTCCAAATTTACCTTTCCATCTTCCACCATATCTCTCACAAAGTGAAACTGCACATCAATGTGCTTCGTTCTGGCATGGAAAGTTGGATTCTTTGCAAGGCAAATAGCACTCTGACTGTCACACCAAATAGTAATCTGTTCTGCATCAACACCAACATCAAAACATAATCTTCTAAGCCAAATGGCTTCTTTAAAAGCATGAGTAGCAGCCATGTACTCAGCTTCTGTAGTGGACAAAGCAACCACAGGTTGTCGCTTACTCATCCAACTGATGGAACCACCAAACATAGTGAACACATAAGCACTGGTGGATCTCCTGCTGTCAATATCACCTACCCAATCTGAATCCACAAACCCATGAATACAAACTAAATGCGGAGATCTAGAAGAGTTACCATGATAAATAATGGATTAATTTGATGTACCCCTCAAATATCTGAATACTCGCTTAACTGCATCCCAATGTACCCATCCAGGATTAGCCATAAACTGACTCAGGACTCCTACTGCTTGGGCAATGTTTGGTCTAGTACAGACCATAGCGTACATAAGACTACCAACTGCACTAGCATAAGGTACTCTACTCATGTCCTCCACCTCACTAGGAGATTTTGGACAATCATCTATAGATAACTTTGTTCCCATAGAAATAGGAACACATAGTGGTCTACAATCTGCCATGCTGAACCTGTCCAACACAGACTTCACATACTTACTCTGACTCAACCAAAGTTTTCTGTTAGACCTATCTCTACTGATTTCCATACCCAAGATGTACCTAGCTGCCCCAAGATCTTTCATCTCAAACTATGCTGACAACTGAGATTTAAAATCATAAATCATACCCTTACCCTTCCCAAATAGAAACATATCATCAACATATAATGCAACAATAAGAAGGCGATCATTTTCAACATAATGATCTGATTTTGATCTTACAAATCCAATTGACAACACAAAGGCATCAAACTTAAGGTACCACATCCTAGGAGATTGCTTCAAACCATATAGAGATTTCTTTAATCTGCAAACTAAGGATTCTTTACCTTTAACAATGTAGTGCTCAGGATGTGACATATAAATCTCTTCCTCCAAATCACCATGAAGGAAAGCTATCTTCACATCCATCTGTTCTATCTCTAAATCATATGATGCAGCAAGAGATAATAGAAATCTAATGGATGTCAACTTTGCAACAGGAGAGAATATTTCACCATAATCTATTCCCTCTACCTATGAATACCCCTTTGCAACCAATCTAGCTTTATACCTTTCAACACTGCCATCTACACATAATTTCTTCTTGAACACCCATTTACAGCCAACAGATTTTCTCCCTTTAGGCAAAGGTACAAGGTCCCAAGTTTTGTTTTTCTCCAATGAAGCCATCTCATCATCCATAGCCTCAATCCAGGAACCTGCATCTTCCATGCCCAAAGCCTCTTTCATAGATCTAGGCTCATCAATGTTAGTAATCAAAGAAACGGCACAACTAGAATCTAACATAGAATAACCAAGCCTTTCCAGTTGTTTTCTTTCTCTTGTGGATCTCCTCAAGGGCTGCAGTTGAGGTTGTTCTTCCTCTTCTTCTGAACTATCAGAGTTGCTAGAGTTCTCCTCATCATTAGGCCCAACATGGTCTCTTTGTTCAGTCTTCTTAGGGGTAGGAGGCAACTGAACAACATCTTTTTCCTTTTCTTTTTCATCTGGTTGTAGCACAATAGGAGTAGAAGTTAGCTCTTTGAAAATAACATTTCTACTATACAACACCTTACTAGTCACAGGATCCCAAAGCTTGTATCCTTTCACACCAGCACTGTATCTGATGAAAATACATTTAACAACTTTGTTTTCCAACTTAGATCTTTTCTCCTTTGGAACATGCGCATAAGCTTCACAACCAAAAACATGAAGATGTCTAATTGAAGGCTTCTTACCAGACCACACCTCCATGGGTGTGTTACCAACAAGGGCTGATGTAGGAGATCTGTTAGCCAGATAGCAAGCAGTGGCCACAACTTCGGCCCAAAACCTTTGTTCTAAAGCAGCTCCACTAAGCATACTCCTAGCCTTCTCCATCAGTATCCTATTCATTCTCTCTGCAACTCCATTTTGCTGTGGGGTATAAGGAGTTGTCTTATGCCTCTCAATACCTTGTTCTTTACAGAACTGTTCAAACTCTGCTAAGCAAAACTCACCACCATTGTCAGTTCTCACACACTTAATCTTCTTACTAGTCTGATTCTCTACAAGAGCTTTAAATTCCTTGAACCAACTAAAGACTTATGTCTTACTTTTAAGGAAATAAATCCACATCCTTCTACTATAATCATCTATGAAAGATACGAAAAATATAGACTTGGAGATTGAAGGAACTTTTACAGGACCAAATACATCAGAATGAATAAGATCCAAAACATCAGAAGATTTGTGAGAACTAGAGTAAAATTGAACACGATTTTGTTTACCATAGACATAGTGTTCGCAGAAGTCAAACTCAAGATTGCAATCATTGAACCCCTCAACGAGATTTTTATTTTTCAGGGTTCTAAGACCCTTTTCACCAATGTGGCCAAATCTCATATGCCACAACATTGTCTTTTTTGTAGGAAGCTTACCTTCCAAAGTATTTGCACTACCATCAGAACCAATAGCCATAGACTTCTTCACTGCTTGTTCAGATGGTGAGGATGAAGAACTATTACATAGAGGAATACATGCATCTAGCTGAAATAAGGTACCTCTCCTAGTACCCCTTGCAAGCACTATCGATCCTCTCATCATTTTGCATCCTTCTTTTAGAAAAACAACTTGCACACCTACATCATTCAACATACTTACAGATAATAGGTTTCATGCCAAACCCAAAATGTGCATAACTCCATTGATTCCCTTTACTCGTCCATCAAGAAATTTGATAGTGACCCTTCCGTGTCCAACTATCTTTAGGTGAGAATCATCACCCAAGTACACCTTTCCACCATCGAACTCTTCATATTTTGAGAACCAGTTTCGATGAGAGGTCATGTGAAAAGATGCACTCGAGTCAACCAACCACACATCATCAGATTCATGGGCTGCCAAAGCTGCGATGAATGCATCACCATCTTCTTGAGATCTTTCTGAAGCTGAATCTGAACCTTTCTTCTTCTTCTTCAGCTCTTTGCAGTCTTTACGGAAGTGCCTAGATTTATCACAGTTCCAACATTTTGCCTTGGACTTATTGGAAGTCTTTGACTTCCCACGGGATTTGGATCCACCCTTATTGTCAGACTTATTGTCATTTTTCTTCCCTCTTTTAGTGGATCTCCCATGAACAACAAGGGCTTCTTTTTCTGAAATGGAAGCCTTTCTCCGCATCTCCTCTGATAGCAGTGAAGACACCACATCATCCATTTTGAAGGTGACTAAAGTGCTTCTGAGAGCCATCACAAGATGGTCCCCTGAATCCGGTAAAGAACACAAAAGTGTGTAGCAACAATCCTCCTCCTCTAACTTGACACCAGCTGATGTCAATTGTGCAGCCAGTAGATTAAATTCATTTAAATGATCCGTTAAGGATCCACCTTCCTCCATTTGCAAAGAGTACAACTTCTTCCTCAAGAACAACTTGTTCACCAGAGATTTGGCCTGATACACAGCTGCAACTCTTTCCCACAAACTATTTGCAGTTTTCTCATCTAGAACATTTAGAAGGACTGCATCGGTTAAACAAAGTCTTATGAGACCCTTAGCTTTACGGTCTTTGATATCCCAATCTACTTAAGCTATATATTCTAGTCTTGTAGCACTTGAAGTCACTTCTTATAGGTCATGATCTTCCAACATGTCTTCCATCTTGAGTTTCCACAACTCAAAATTAGTGCCATTAAATTTCTCCACCTCCATTCTTCCATATGATGAACTTGCCATCTCAATCTGCAAATAAGATTCAGAATGCTCTACAAAAAACTCCCACTCAAATTTGACATCAGCTCAAAAAACCCTACCCAACAACTAGGATCAAAAGTTGATCAAGCTCTGATACCACTTGTAAGGAAACTCAGGTGCGGAAACAGCTTCCTACGCTAATCTCTATAGGAGAGTATTGTGAAAATTCTTATAAATCCTTACAATTTCAGATTCGTTAACTACTTTAACAAAGATATTGCAACCACATACCATACATACAGAAAAATAGAGAATAACACAATGATATACCCTGGGGAAAACCTTTCGGTTAAAAACCCCAGCACTCCAAAACCTACACAATGTATTATCTTCAATACAAAGATTACAATACACTTGCAATGCAAGTTCTTTTAGGAAATAAGAGACAAAGCCAACAAGACTTAAATTTCTATTATATCTCTCCCATAGGAGCAGCATCATATATATAGACTCCTCTGGACCCAAAAATAGGCACAACCACCAAGACCCATGCACAAAGCCACATGTACACAGTTGTTACATGCAATCCCAAGAATAGGCATCCATCCCTAGAATAGACTATGACAGCTTGTCATAGAATCTGCCAAAAATAATGGTCATAAGAGAAGTGTAAGAGAATCTATCATACCAACCTATTTTTGGCATATTCTCTTACACACACCAACCACTTCTTCTTGGGCACCCAAATAGGCCCAAGTCATAAGATGCTTTTACACCTATCATAGCACATTCCTTAAATAGTTCTTACATGTCATAGAAATCTGTCATGACCATTTCAGTCATGATCTCCTTATGCACAAGATGTCGACACATCAAGTGGAGTGACACATCAACATGCCAACTAGACATGTACACTCACACTTAATTACATTATTTGCAAAAAATACATTTACAAAACAAATAATAAGAATAGGAATTATCCAAGGTTGAGACACCTTATTCCTAACAGTGTGTTCATTATGGTGATTGAGAATCAATGAATGACTGATGATCATTTATTATTTTCACACCATATCATCTGGTATATAAATCTAGAGAAGGTTGTGAAGTATAAAATATTAATCTAGATTAGGTGTACCCACCTTGGTTTTGAAGAGCCAAAAGGGCAGAGGGTAGTCTTGTCCCTATAGTTGGTCCAATTACCTATAGATCTCCCCACATTTGTAACTAACCCCTCCTTAAAATATGTCTTAGGTATATTGGTGTCTCTCTGAGTGTAAAATCCTTTTTAGGAACCAATAAAATGGTGACTCTACTATTAGAATAATTGAGAGGGGGGTGAATTAGTTAATCATTGTCCCAAGTCAAAATATATAATCCAAAAACAAATACTTCAACTTTTTCTACTTGGTAACTTAAACTACTTTTACTATCTACGCTTTTACCAATTACCAGTCTAAAACATATAGTAGTTACTAATCAAATCAAATATGCAACATGCAAATATGACATCAAACAAATATCACAATGAACACATAACACAAGAGATTTAATGTGGAAACCCTGTGAAGGGAAAAACCATCTGGAACCAGTAACCCAAAAATATTCACTCTTTTGAAGTGAGGTCGGTTAAGACCCAACCCTGTCAAAAGTTACAAACACACTGTTAGGTGTGACCTTGTTAGAGGATTTTAGACCAACTGTTATTGTCCAACAAGCATTCACTATGGGGCTGACATGATAACAATGTTCATTCTATGAATGATACATAATAAGACTTTCTTAGTTTTCTTGGTTAGGAGATTTGTCTGTGTACAATGGTTAAATATGTAATAGTAGGTGATCTAATCTATTACAACTTCAATTACAGATATATAGATCAATGTTCAGCTCATACAAATCTTTTTGATCAATGTAACACTTTTGATTCGAAAATATATCAACTTACTTTCCGTCGGTAATTACTCTTTGTCACTCAGTAATGCTCTGTAGTTGGGTTCTCCTTAACCTGTATGATTAGAATGCATAAAAACTTGTTCACGTGATAATTTTGTAGTTTTCTCTTCTTCCGGCTACTTTCATCATGAAATCATCAGTCTCTTATATAGACACGTAAACCATTTTCTTCTTGTCCATCAGATTTTTTTTCTTAATCTCATTCACTAATTTTGCCGCTTTAACCTTCTTCGGCTGATGTGTCAATAACATGTTTCAATCTGCTTCAGTAGACCTTCCTTGAATTTTTTTAGCCGTCGATCATCATAAGAAACTTTATCTTTAACACTAAAATCAAGGTACTTCTAGCTCATCAATCCTATTGGCTAAACTGATCATTTAATTCTTTTCTTCTACTTAGTTAACAAAGAAATGTGTCGGTGAGCACAAGCTCAGTTTACACTGTGCTCAGTATACACTAAACTTCATCGGTGTATACTGTAATGGTTTATTTACCGACAACACTGCTTTGTGTCTTTCAGCTCTTTTCTTCATCATAGATGAATGCAACATAATCAAGTTAAAATATAAGGTCACAGACTCATCAATAAGTTACTCAATGTGTTCCTTATCCTCATCTATCATATACATCTTCCTCATGTAGATATTTTTTTTCTTCATCTCTTCTTTCACCTTTCTTCAGATGTTTGGGTATTGTAACTTGCAAGATAAGTACTGTCAAGTTAGTTGACATCAATGCTAATATATTACTGATTTAATTATCTTACATATCTATTCAACATCTTCAGTGATCTACAAATCACAAATCTTCATCAATCAAGTTCTAAATTAGTTGTAGGTTCAACAATCTCTCCCTTTGGCATTGATGGCAACACACAATATGAAATATGCCATACACATACCAAATATGTTTTCTACAACTTTATGAACAAATGTTGTTAGTCAGTTAGACTTAATATGTTTAATTACTACATTACTTCGAACAACCTTCATATATAAAGACTATCTTCTGCAGATATAATCTTTATAATCTTCTTAGCTCCTTATGTTTCTATTCTTTGAGTTGATCTCCCTTAGTTCATGATCTCTATATCATATTTCTCTTTCTATTTCTCTGTGATCACTCTCCCTTTCATATTACTCTCCCTTTATTTCATATAGATATTTCTCTCCCTTTGACAACAATGCCAAAGAAAATATGAAATATATATAGCTTTGTAGTAGCCAAGTAACTCTTTGTTGTCCATTGCATTCTTTATATCTCTATATACTAATATGCCATTCTGTTCCAATACTTTTCACAGCTTTAGACATGATCCAAAGTGTAAACTATGCTACATCAACATGTATGATCTTCTAATAAGATTAGGCTAATGCAACATCCAAATCACATTAGTGACCGATAGATAGGGGATGGACCCCAAGTCTTGTCCTCAAATATTCAAATGTATCCTTTGGTAGAGGCTTTGTAAAGATGTCTGCAAGTTGTTCTTTAGATGTAACAAATTTTAACTTCACTTTCTTCTCCTGTACTTGTTCTCTTAAGTAGTGATACTTAATAGATATATGCTTTGTCTTAGAGTGCATCACTGGATTCTTTGAAATGTTTATTGCACTAGTGTTATCGCAGTATATAATCACCAGGTCAGTGATTACCTCATTCAATCCTTCTAACACTTGCTTAATATATGCAATGTTTGAGCAATTAGTAGTAGCAACAACATACTCTACTTCAGTTGTAAACTGAGAAATACAAGCCTGTTTCTTACTTGTCCATGTAACAAATCTTTCACCGAAGAAAAATGCTTCTCCAATGGTGCTTTTTTTGTCATCCACATTTCTAGCCCAATCAACATCGATAAAGACCTTCAGTTCAAACATGCCTTCCTTAGGATACCATAATCCATAATCTTTAGTCTTTTTTAGGTATCTTAAGATTCTTTTAGTAGCAATCATGTGGTATCTTAAGATTCTTTTAGTAGCAATCATGTGTGATCGGTAAAGTATCTGATTTACCTCTCTAGTTTTTGTCTTCCTTTGTCAAATTACATCCAATAGCCATCAGTGTTCCCACATGTTTAGCATCTTCCTTGCCAAATGTCTTCAATACTTCCTTTATGTATTTAGATTGTGTGATGAATATCCCATCACTTTGCTAAATCACTTGTAGTCCTAGAAAGAACTTAATCTATCCAAAAATAGACATTTCAAATTCTTGTCTCATTTCATCAGTAAAGGCTTTACATATGTAATCTTGACCTCCAAAAATAATATCATCCACAAATATCTTAGCAATAAGAATAGTATCATCAGTATCTCCTTTCATATACAAATTGTTGTTCTCACTTATTTTGACAAATCCAATACTTAACAAATGAGTATGCAGCCTTTCATACTAGGCTCTCGGTGCTTGCTTCAAACCATATAAAGCTTTATGTAGTCTACATATCATGTCTTTGTTATCTGGATCAATGAACCCTTTAGGTTGTTCTATGTAGACTTCTTCTTCAAGTATACCATTCAGAAATGTTAACTTCACATCCATTTGATAGACTTTGAATTTCTTGTGTCCAGCATATGAAAGTAGCATTCTAACACCTTCCAATCTAGCAATAGGTGCAATTGTTTAACCATAATCAATTCCTTCCTCCTGTGCATATCCCTTGCATACTAATCTAGCTTTATTTCTTATTACCTCACCATTTTCATTCAGTTTGTTCCTGAATATCCATTTAGTACCGATAACATTCTTGTCCTTAGGTCTAGGTACTAAACTCTAAGTTTTGTTCTTCTCTATCTATTTTATTTCCTCTTTCATTTCATTAACCCATTCATCATTCTCCAATGCAACTTTTACATTTTTTGGTTCAAATTCACAAACTAGACATGTACCTTGTCTTGCTTTACTCCTTCTTTGCATGCCAGCTTGTTTATCTCCAATAATTTGTGTCTCAGGATGATGTCTCCTAAAAAATCTTGCCATTACTTAGTCTCTTCTTTTTTGTTCATCTTGTGCAGGTTGATTTTCCTTCTCGATAGGGCCATCCTACTCATCGATTTCTCTTTCTTGTTCCTCTGTATTGTTTTCCTGTTGACAGATTATCATAGGTTGCAACTTCTATAGATACTATGGTTGTTCAATGTAAGTGAATCTACCATAGTCTTCTGATTGCTTTCTACTTTCCTCTATGTTCTTGTCATCAAACTCATCAACTCAGACATTATTACTTTCAATCATTTTATTTGTAACTTTATTCAGGCACTTATATGCTTTTCTTTTACTAGAATATCCTAGAAATATCCCTTCATCACCTTTTGAGTCAAATTTCCTATTTCTTTCATCTTTTAGAATAAAGCATTTACTTCCAAAAATCTTGAAATAACTTATAGTAGGTTTGTGTCCAAACCATAACTCATACGGTTTCTTGTTGGTGTCCTTCTTCAGTTGTACTTAGTTAAGAACATAGACATCTGTACTGACAGCTTCTCTCCAATATGTCTAGGCAACATTCTTTTACAACATCAGTGTCCTAGCATAGTCAACTATTGACCTATTCCTTCTTTCAGCAATGCCAATTTTGCTGGGGTGTCCTTGGTGTAGAGACCTATCTTTGAATACCATGCTCATTATAGAAATCAGTAAATTCATCAGAGATAAATTCACCTCCTCTATCAGATCTTAAGCATTTCAATATTTTACCAGTCTCTTTTTCTACTTTTGCCTTATACCACTTAAACATCTTGAATGCCTCAGTTTTTTCTTTTAAAAACATGATAGTCATCAATCTAGTATAGTCATCAACAAAAAGAATAATGTATCTATCACCATAATAACTTTGAGTTCTCATAGGACCACATAGGTCAGTATGAACCAACTCAAGTATCTTCTTTGTTGAGTAATCCTTGCTTTTGAAACTAGATTTAGTCATTTTCCCTTTCTGACATTCATGACACATAACATGATCAAGTTTTGACAAGTTAGGCAGACCTCTAACTCTTTTCCTTTTGCTGATCTTAATGATGTTATCAAAATTCACATGGCATAACCTTTTATGCCACAACCAAGCATCTTCATTTTCATCATCAAGAAAGAGGACTCATCATTATCAAGATAAAACAAATTACCTCTTGATTGTGCACCAGTTCCAACTAGTCTTCCTCCGTCATCAAATATTTTTACCTTTTTTCTCTCAAAAGCAACTTGGTGACCTGAATTGTTTAGTTGTGCCACACTTAACAAGTTATAGTTCAATCCATCTACCCAATAAGAATTATCACATTTTATCCTATCATTTATCATCAAGGATCCTTTACCTCTTACCATACAGGTGTGTCATTACCCATCTTAACTGATCCTCCATTGTATTCTTCAAGTTGATCAAATTTCTCTTCATCACTAGTCATGTGATGTGTACAACCACTGTCTGTGATCCATGTATCATTTTTGTTAACTTTAGAGATCAGTGCTATTTCTACATGTTTTTCTTCTTCCTCAGAGTCATCTTCATAGCAACAAATACAACTTCTACATCATCATCAGAATCAGATTCAGATTCATTATCTTTGGCTATGTAACATACCATATTTCCTTTGTCATTACTATCTCGATTGTCTCTATTTTTGTATTGGTATCTCTTGTTGACTCTCCTGCCATAGCTTCCTTCAGATCAGTCCTTGGATCTTTCATCATCTTTCCTATACAGACATCTAGCAACAATGTGGCCAACCTCTTTATAGTTAAAGCATGCCAAAGGGAGCTTACCTCTATGCCTTCCTTTTCCTTTAGGCAACCTTCTGGCCATAAGAGCTTCAAGTTCATCAAGCTCATCATCGGTATTGCTATCACTATCATCATTCTTATTATTCCTACTACTAGACTGACCAATCTTTAGAGAAGACATGAAAGCAAACTCAACAGTCGATAAAACATTGTTATCAAAGTTATTCAATTCAAAGGTTGTGAGCTTACCAATCAGAATGTCAAGAGTAAGGTTGGATGCAGACCTTATTTCATGAATTGTAGAAATCCTGATTGCATAAACTGTTAGTAAAGTTCTAAAAATCTTGCTTATCACTATTTCATCATCTATAACACCATCCGATGCTCTAATAGCATGTACCACTTCTTTTAGTCTATTTGAGTATTGCACAATATTCTCACCTTCCTTCATCTTCGTATCATTGAATTTGCCTCTTAGGCTTTCAACTCGAGCTCTTTTAACATTCAAATCACCACTATAAATTAAAGATAGTTTGTCACACATGGCTTTGGCAGTAGTGTAGCTCTTAATATCTTCAAATTTGGCATCGGTATAGGAAGCAACAATCTCCATCATAGTAATATTGTGTGCATACCTGTCTCTTAGTTGATCAAGAGTCAAGGGACCAAGGGTCAGTTCAATGTAACCATTCTCCATCAGTTCTAGTGCAAAATTCCCAATTCTAGATATGTGAAACTTCATTTGGCTTTGCCATACTGCGAAGTTCTCTTTGTTCAGTCTTGCAACTTCCCTCTTATACATTTTGAGATCTTTGTGCTGAAGTCCTTAAAACTCTATTCTAAGAAACCAATGCTCTGATACCAATTGTTAGAATAACTGAGAGGGGGTGAATCAGTTAATCATTGTCCCAAGTCTAAATGTATAATCCAAAAACAAATACTTCAACTTTTGCTACTCGGTAATTTAAAATACTTTTACTATCTACACTTTTACCAATTACCAGTCTAAAACATATAGTAGTTACCGATCAAATCAAATATGCAACATGCAAATATGACATCAAACAAATATCACAATCAACACATAACATAAGAGATTTAATGTGGAAACCCTATGAAGGAAAAAATCACCTGGAACTAGTAAGCCAAAAATATTCATTCTTCTGAAGTGAGGTCGGTGATGACCCAACCCTGTTAAAGGTTACAAACACACTGTTAGGTGTGACCTTGTTAGAGGATTTTGGACCAACTGTTATCATCCAACCAACATTCACTATGGGGTTGACAGGATAACAATGTTAATTCTATGAATGATACATACTAAGACTTTCTTAGTCCACTCGGTTAAGGGATTTGACTATGTACAATGGTTAAATATATAATAGTAGGTAATTTGATCTATTACAACTTCAATTGTAGATATACAAATCAATGTTCATCTCATACAAATCTTTCTAATCAATGTAACACTTCTTATTCAACAATATATCAACTTACTATCTGTCGGTAATTACTCTTTGTCGCTCGGTAATGCTTTGCAATTGGGTTCTCCTTAACTTGTATGATCAGAATGCATGAAAACTTGTTCACGTGATAATTCTGTAGTTTTCTTTTCTTCCAGCTACTTTCATCATGAAATCATCAATCTCTTATATAGACATGTAAACCATTTTCTTCTTGTCCATCAAATTTTGTCGCTTAATCTGATCCACTGATTTTGCCACTTTAACCTTCTTCAGTTGATGTGTCAATAACACATTTCAATCTACTCCATTAGATCTTCCTTGAATTTTGTTAGCTATCAATCATCATAACAAACTTTATCTTTAACACTGAAATCGAGGTACTTCCAGCTCATCAATCCTATCAGCTAAAGTGATCATTTACTTCTTTTCTCTTGCTCGGTTAACAAAGAAATGCCTTGGTGAACACAAGATTGGTTTACACTATGCTTGGCATACACTAAACTCTGTCAGTGTATACTGCAATGGTTTATTTACTCACAACACTACTTTGTGTCTTTCAGCTCTTTTTTTCATCATAGATGAATGCAACATAATCAAGTCAATAACATAAGGTCATAGATTCATCAATAAGTTACTCAATGTGTTCCTTATCCTCATCTGTCATATACATCTTCCTCATGTAGATATTTCTATTCTTCATCTCTTTTTTCACCTTTCTTCTAATGTTTGGGTATAGTAACTTGCAAGATAAGTACTGTCAAGCTAGTTGACATTAATGATAATATATTACTAATTTAATCATCTTACATATCTATTCAACATCTTCAGTGATCTACAAATCACAAATCTTCATCAATCAAGTTCTAAATCAGTTGTAGGTTCAACATCTATTGGGGAGATGATAAATAAACTTTGTCGACATAACCCAAATTGATTAAGCCCATCCAAGTCACCAACAAAATGGTGACTCTACTGGGGAGAAATACAAAAAATTATTAATTTTTTTGATAATCTTTGGTATTACATATTGTAAAAATCATATTACCTAGATTGATTCAGCCTATCTAAGTTAGCCAACAAGTTGGCAACTCTTGTGCTTTATAGAGTCATGTTTTGAAGCTCTTATATCATCTCATCAAGTGTGAGTGATGACTATAAGATTCTCTATTCAATCAGAACATGATTAAACAAAATATATGATGAATATGTAGTTTTGATGAGCAATTTTAAGTCCCTGATGAAGTTTTGTGTTGATGAAAAATGATATAGAGAGAGTTTTCATTGGTTAGTTTTTTCCTCTTCAAGGAGGTGGTGACTCTACAAAGATTTCAGTGAAGCAAGCTTCATATCTATCAAGATTTTCCAGTCAACAGGTTGAGTTTCAACCACAAAACTTCTAGGTATTTTTGATCTTTATGTAACTCTTCATAAGATCAATTGTAAAATGATTGTGTTCCCATTGAGTCATTTTTAGTACTAAAGAAAGAGAATGGTTGTTACATACTTCTGAGATATGCTTTTATAGCTTATGATATTAAGGTCTTGAAGTATGTATGTATTAAGATAGAGGGTGTTCTCTTACTATAAGTTTTAAAAATGAACATTTTGTGAAGGGTGTGATTTCCATGTACATGTTTGAGAAGTTTTCAGACATGTCTCCATATAACAGATAATCCATGACAAGTTATTGTAGTATTTTCTCTATGGAGGAGTACATACCCTTTTGTTTTGATAATATTGAGGGTGCCCCCAATATTATTCCTACTGAGGTTAGTAAATGCTTGCCAAAATTTATCATTGGTGGATTAGTTTCAGTAGGTTAGCATGTGGATTATCTCATGGATATATTTGATGAGTTAGAGGTTGAACATGAGGATGTTGCCATAAGGTTGCTTCTACAATCTCTTTCACATAATGAAAGGAAATGATTTATATTCCTATCGGAAGGTTCAATTTATTCTTGGGATGAGTTGAGTGCATCATTTATAAAATTCCTCGATGATAAACCTAGTCTAGGTATGCCACTAGAAGATTATTGAACATCAAAATAGAAAAAGGTGAGTTAGTTTCATCTTTAAACTACATATTTATAAAATATTTGTTTGACATTCCAAAAAAACATATGCCAAGTGAAGAGATTTGTATTATGCTCTATAACGGTGCTTTCACTGGCAAGATGTGATCCATGTTGGAGGAAAGATGGCCAAGTTCACTCTCTCAGAACATTTTGATGGCAGGAGATTTGGAGGATAAGTTAAAATTTGAAGTCCCAAGGGATCTTCTATGTATGGATTCTCACTGTCATCAGTCTGATAATGATGATGCAACTGTTCAATGTCTTGCTGATTTTGATTCATGTTTCAAAAAGCTCCCCTCATGTAGTGAATTTGTAGAAGAAGAAAGTGAAGACCATGATAGTGTGTTGTCTTTTCATAAAAATTATAGTGATGAACAAGTTTCTTGTTCATATTCTTTTTCTTCTTCTAATGAAGATGATTGTAACAGTGTTGAGGACTGTGTCTTCAATAATAAGGACAATAAATTTTTGGAGGAAAATGATGATGCAAATCAGTTATCCTTGTGTCACAATGTTTATAAAAAAGTTTCACACTTGGTTCACTCTCCATTATATGAAGATATCATTGAGGAACCAAGTTATTTAGTGGTTGAAGCATCTCATGTAAATAAATCTAAAGGTCTAGCTCCTTCTCAACCAGGTGAGTTTGTTGTAATGCATGTTGATCATTGCATATAATACCTTGATACATTATTAGATAAATTTTGTATTTCCAATCCTCTTGAAGATGAGGTAAAAGATGTTCCATACTTTTTGGAGTATGAATGTGACAATGGTTGTGATTGGAAGAATGTGAGCAGTTTCAAATACAAAGTTAATTTTCACCCCAAAGATGTTCATATATGTTGTCAAAAAATTTGTCATGATATTTTCAGGTGGTTGGTCTCATATGTGAATGAAAATCATGTTTTTGAAAAAGGAAGATCTTGGTTTTTCGTTCATTGGTGGTCCGGGGCCACCAATTAAAGTTTTTATCCTTGTAAGTTTGTAAATATTCGCTCTTTTGTCAGTGTGTTTCCCTTCTTATTTTCTTGGTGTTTTTTGAGAAGTTTTCCTACAATTTTTGTCTAGTGAGTGGTTTTCTCTTCCAAAGATTCTAAATTCTTGTTATGCCTACAAGAGCCATACATCCCTAGACAGAGCCAATATTAGCGTATTTTCCTACCAATAAATTTTTTTGATGAAAATGGTCTTATCCTATAAAATATCCTTTGAAAATTGTCTAAGGTATGAAGGAATTAGGTCTTCATTATTCCTAGGGTTTCAAAAAATGTTTGTTTAGTCCACAAACCCTACGTTTTTCTATTTATTCACTACTTTTTCATCCACTTAAGTCCCTTTTCAGCACATGCTTTAAGTTACTATCAAGTGGGGCCAAGTTCTTTTTAAAGTTTTTTAACTAGCGGGCCAGTTTAATTTTCCTAAGTCTTGACTGGTTTAATATTTCCTATGTCTCAGCCTTGTTCATTAGATTGCCAAAACTTTTCTTAATCGCCTTATCAACGTTCAAAAATCTTGATTCCAAGTTCACGTGATGTCCATTCCTTCTTGATGAAAACATCACCATATGTGTCATTGATTTTTTATAAACATTGTCAATCAACATTAAATCCACCAATTATTCTATCAAGTATAAAAAAGCATTGGCAAAGAAAAGTATAAAGTGATCCAATCCTTGACTGAAGCTTTGGGATATCTTTTGGTGATAAAACTTTTGAAAGAAAAAGGAGATCAATAAGGAACAAATTTTTATGCATCCTGATTGTTGATGAAGTTATTGGGGAGTCTTGTAGCAATAGTTTCATCATGGCACTGGTGGGACCGATGTCAAAGCCTCAGATGAAGGTAAAGCACAGTCAGATCTGGATGATCCAATGATAGTCATAATCCCCCAATGAAAAGATGCATGATAGTTACTCTTCATGGGATCACAACTAGGTGACACTTGTCCCATATGACATCATCTTCATTGGTTTGAAGTAAAGGTAAATCTCAATTAGATGTTGTTGATCTAATGATAAGCGTAATGCCTCATTGAAAAGTAGCTCGAAGGTTAGTGATATTTGGATCACACCTTATTGACAAGTGTCCTATGTGACATCACAACGCATGAAATAATGATTTTAAAGGATGGTCAGATCATTTTTGATTTGATAGTTGGTGCATTTCCTGGATGCAAAGGTGCTTGATATTTACTGATTATGGAAACACACCTAGGTGACACTTGTACCTACTGACATGAAGTCCCCAGTTTGAAGGGAGGTAAAGTGCATAGATCTTTTTGATCATGTGGTGGGCATGTTGCCTCGATGAAGAGTTGTAAGGTTAATAGTGATCACGGGATCACACCTTTCCACCACATGTCTATCCCAATGAAGATTTTAAAAGGTGAGTCCTTAGTGCCAAGTATTATTGACGTGCTTGTTTCTAATTGGTCGATGAGGAGGTAATGTGGAAAATAAAGTTTTAAATCAAACCAAAGGTTTTGTTTGATTAATGTGTGCCACACGATGTGCTAAGAAAGATAGAGATTGATGACCAAGTTTTAAATTTGATTGATTAACCATTGTGGTCAGTTTGTCAAATTTCTTAAAGGGTTTTTCCAAAAAATTGGAGTCAGTGAGCCAGAAATGATGAACCAAATCAAATATGATTTGTTCCAAGGATGATTATAGGCGAGAATTGATGAACAAGGTGTTAAGGTAGCCTCCATGATCTGATTTGTGTTCCTTGAGTGTCAGTCAAGTTTAATTCAGAGGACTACTTTCTTTAAGAGGGCGACTAGGATATGATGGTTGTCACTATTTTCCATACCTTGGTACACACAATTTTTTTGAGATGGTCCTAGCATTAATTTACTGGTTATGACAAGGGGTTTTGTTGGGTAATTATAGTTGGCCTGCGGTAATACCAAAATTATTGATTATATTTAATCTAATCTTCCTAGGTCTGCATTTACTTTAGGTTGTTGAGGTTGTTGGAAACCCTAATTTTTCCCTAAATGATAATAAGCTTGTTGCAATCCTTTATATGGATTTCCAAGATCATTTAGGAAGGGTCTTTGTATAGGGTTATTTCATGTGTCTTTTTGCAAGGTTTTTTCCTAAGTCTTGAGGGCTAGGTCTTTTCTTGTTGGCAAAAAACCAACTAAGGAATTTTTATTAGTATAGGGTATAACATACTTGTATTAAAATTTATTATTTCATGAAAGGAAAGCTTTTGGTCTTTGGCTATTATTGGAGTGGTATATATCTTGAAATAAAGTGTACATAGGGACATGATTCATTGAATGCAATACACACTTTTCAGGTTTAATTCTCTCCTTCTATGTCTATCTCTTGAGTTTTGGATTTTCTAGTCCATTGCCTGGTGTTTACCCATGTGTACGTTGTTATTACTTAGATTTTTATTTAGGATCAAATTAAAGATACTTTGGATAGGATATATATTCATTTAGTTTTCACAAGCATGCTTATAATTAGTGTGGATCTGGATATACAGACAAATATTGTCACCAAGTGATAATATTGAAGGTCATGGATCATTGACATTAGTTGGTCTTTGTATGCTACTTTGAGTTTAGGATTTAGGCCAATGGATAAGGTATTGGTTTGAATAAGTATCTTTTGTAGTGATATGTGGCTGATATGGTTTGGTTATATTCCTCTTATTTCAATCATAACCAATCTAAAAATCTTTACAATATTGAGGTTATAGGGCCGTATGTTCATTATAGTGATTGAGAATCAATGAATGACTAGTTATCATTTAGTATTTTCTCACCATATCATCTGTTATATAAATCCAAAGAAGGTTTCGAAGTATAAAATATTGAGTTGGATTAGGTGTACCCGCCTTAGTTTTGCAGAGCCAGAAGTGCAGAGGGAAGTCTTGTCCTTATAGCTGGTCCAGTTACATATGGATCTCCCCATATTTGGAACTAACCCCTCCTTAAAATCTCTCTTAGGTATATTGGTGTCTCTCTGAGTGTAAAATCCTTTTCAGGAACCAACAGGTTAAATATTTTAATAGACATCAATGTGGTGGGCACTATTTTAGTAGACTCAATTGTTTCTACTCAAAATATAAGCCTTTTTTGAGTTGTAGTGCTAATTGTGTTGGTGTTATATATTTCTATTTGTGAATATTGTGACTATGATATATTGCACTTTTCTATCTCCATATGTATACTATACAAATTATTAATTTTGTAACAAATTTGATAAAAATAATAATTTTTATTGGTAGAAATGTGATTTTTTAATCACTAGTTAATGGAAGAAATCCAAAAACAAATGCAATAGTACTTGCCTAGCCTATTAGCAAGTACTAATAAGGTTTGTCCATATAGACCATAATGCATTCACCTGATTGATTCTTAACAATTAACGTTGACAAAGAAATTTGGTTGATCCAAAAAGAAAAAGATTTTTTGTCGTGAATTAATGGTTATTAATTGTTATTCATATATTTAAAAGAAAGTTTAAGTATCCTTTGATAGAGAACCTTATCACAAAATTATTTACCTAGATATATTAAGATAATTGATACAATACTAAAATTACTAAATTTCTACATATGCGTAGAACATAATATATAATTTTATTTTTTTCTCATATTGAAGTTATATAACTTAATGTTCTATTGAAAATTTTGAATTATTTTAAAAATTTAAATTAATTATCATTTTCTTATTTCTTTATAAGATAAAATTAATTATCTTAAGGTTCAATATTAAAAAATTATTCAAGACTATATAATTTATTGTCACTTGTATTTTATGGTGATACTTTGTTTTTATTCATTTGTTAGAAGGGAAAGATTTAAATTAAGAATTATGAAAAAAAAGATACTATTGATTGGATAATTAATTAAATGGTAAGATCATTTGATTTTATTAAATTTTAAGCATTTCACATGCCAAACGTAACTTTTTTAAAAATTATTGAAGGATTTAACATAAGAAGAAGATACTTGATGTCTGTTTGGGGGCTGAAATTAGACTGGAATTGGCATTATCTAATTCTGGATAATGTCAATTCCATGTTTGTGTCCATCTAAAAAAATTGAAATTGGAATTCCAAAATTCCAAATTTTCCCCAAAATGTTCCTTCCACTTGAAAAAGTAGAATTAAAATTTGAAGACTAAATTCCACTTTTCACAATCCCTATTTTTTAAATCCGTCGGGTCCGCATGCAAAGAAAAGTTAATTTTTGAGGTCCGCGTTAGGGCATTTTCACTTTCACCATTCGTCGAGGACACTCTGCAAATCGGCTTAGGTTACAATCGACCTGACAAAAATTGGAGTCGTTTCATAGCAGTACTGGTCTTGAAATCGCGTTGCTAGGGTTTTAACTTTGGCTTTCTGTTCTTTCTCTGGCATTTGCGTGGGAGCGTAGTTAGCTGCTTCATTGTCTGCAGCCACACGTATTGTCTGGTAAGTCACTCTAATGAATTCTCTCACATTAGCAAATAGTTTCTCATCCATTATTTCCTTGTTTCTTTCAGTTTTGACTAAGACATTGTTCTCTGCAAAGCGGCTAAGATTTTTTATCTAGTATTCACTCTCGAGATCGTTATAAGAAAGTGTAGTGGAGAGGTGTAAATCCAAATCCCACATCGTCTGATGCATCCTCCCAGTCTGTGTCAAAATGGAAGCTTCATCATGCACCCCTCCTTCTCTACTACACAATCCTCTCTTTACACCATCAGATCTCCCTCTGCTTTGGGTTTAATGGATGTTTTTTCTTCTTAACAGTAATGTCGGATAGAAATCAATAATTTGAGAGCCTTGTAAGTAGAGATATTGAGGATGTGAATGCAAATTACTTGTTTCAGTTGTGGCCTACACGAATATGAATTCATTTTTTTGTGCCATTCCCTTCTCTTCCATCTCAGCAGAGAGGTCATTAACAGGCGTAGTTAAATTGTTTTTCTTTTTGGTTTTTTTATCTGTAACCAAAAATTGTACTCTCCTTAATACCAATGACAGTACTTCTAGCTCGGGTCCATAGATGGGGGAGAGGGGAAGCCATATTGCCATAATCACTGACAAGAAATTATTTTCCTTGGTCGGCAAGTTCTCTTTACCTCTACCACTCGCATACAATA
The DNA here is from genome assembly GCA_027943335.1 of Chamaecyparis obtusa. Classification (NCBI taxonomy): domain Eukaryota; kingdom Viridiplantae; phylum Streptophyta; class Pinopsida; order Cupressales; family Cupressaceae; genus Chamaecyparis; species Chamaecyparis obtusa. The sequence continues at coordinate 66,907 of BSBK01014467.1, forward strand.
GCTTTTCACCTTACCCATCTCTTACGCCATGCTCATTTATTACAATTTGCCTCCCTCTCGTAGAAGATCAGAATTTTTTTGCTTGTTATTTCCTGTTATTTGGTTGTTATTTCTTGTTCTTTGGTTGTTATTTTCCTATTAGAGTGATTGATGTTTGGAAAAACCAACATTATATATGCAGTTTCCTAGGGTTTGAGTTATAGCTCACTGGTTTAAGTTACCTCGACTAAGTTAAAAGGAATCTTAATATTATAAGGGTTTGAGTTATTATGCAACTCTGAATTTGTGAGTTTGTCTTGATGAGTGCCGACATATTTGCTAAAGATTGTATTAAAAAAACTAATGTGTTGCCTATATTTATCAGCATCTCAATACCAAGTTTTGTGAAAGTCTAGAAGCATGCACTATGTGTAGAGTGATTGATCACAATGTATTATAGCGAGAGAGGAAACTTGTTGTATAAACTGGGTAGTTTGTGCATGTCCTTAAAAAAAGTGTAGTTTCGAATTGGGCCAATATTACATAGTAATTCAAGGTACATGCAATTTGAATCTTGGTAGTTTTCAAGATTTGAATTATATTCCGCACTCAGTTCTTGTCTACAATTTTTGGGAGACGGGGACAAGTGCCAGTAATGCCATTTTTCAAATGTGTTATGCTAGAAAAATTCATCTGAAGTCTCCTGGAATCCGTAGATGTCCTAATATGCATTTCAGAGACTGTGACATGTTTATGATATGGGATATGAATACGGCGGCGGCTATCCTCCCGAAGGAATGCATCACTACTGAGAATTTTTTTTTCTCCAAATCTGCAAATATGCTGCATTTTTTTTTGAAATTTCCTGGTTGTTTTCGATCCAGAATGAGCAGATTAACAAGAACAGATCTTAAATTTTTTTAAAAAATTCACTGTATTTTCGATTTTTCAAAAATAGTACGGTGGTGCATTCCTTCGGAAGGATAGCCACGTCCTATGAATACTAGGGTTCAGAGTACTAGTCTCTGGCTGACAATGTTCTTGTGGGTCTATGTATACTTTCATCCATAGCTACTCTATTTATTATTTCTTCTTCTTAATTAGGGTTCTTGATGTCATCTTAGCTTCACAATTATTATTTTTTAAATTTATAGAACATGTGAGATACTTATTTTTTATTTGGGGCATTCTCCCAGGGTTCATGCTAGCAAAAAGTCTTCTTTGTTCCCTCTATTTTAAACAATTTTTCAAAATTTCTTTCTTTCTTTTGGAAGAGGGTTGTAATTTTTCCATTGTTATAAAATTGGAGTCCAATTTTATATTTTTTCTAACGAAATTTCCTCTTAACTATTATGTATATGTTTCTTCACATTACTTCTTTTGCTGACCCTGAAAAGACCAATATACTAGGTTTGTAAGATATCACATATTATTGTGAGCTTCAAGAATTGAAAAGGCTAAAGAATCTTCCTATAGGCTAATAATAATAAAAAATTAAAAATATATGCTACTTAACCCTATTTCTGTGGATAAAGAATCATATTGTACAGAGGTGAAAACAAGAAATAGACAATTGTTATTTAAGTGGAAGAACCAAGTGGAAACCCAATAAAATAATTGCAAATAACTATCTAACAATCAAATGAATTGTGAAGTTATTAAAACATGTAGAGATAAACACTAATTAAGAGTGGACAAAAATAAGTGGAAAACAAAGTGACCATTGAAAAAAATAGTACATAATTAGATGAGAATTAAGTAGTAGGATACAGTTCAAAGAATTAAAATTGAAACTCACAATACTCCGTAATATGTTCCAAACAATAATATCTCCACGTATACGCCTGGAACTAGAATCTACTAGATAAGATACTACATTTGGTACTGGAATTGGATCTGCTACTCGTGATTTTCCTATTAACTAGTGTTTAGTTATAGTTTCAAAGAGTTTCAAAAAAGAGTATAGGGGTACCAAGGGCTAGATTTGTGAATGACAAGGAATAGTGGTGCAAAACTTAATTTTACCATATTTCCTTGGAAAATATTACAAACATAATTAAATATGGATTGTAATTACTTCAATTTACCCTAATCAATCCTAAAAACTTTAGATTTTTTTTTTGCAAAATTGAGAGAGATATGTTTTTGACAACATGACGTCTTAAACTAAACAAGCTTTCCTTGTTTCTTGCCTTTTAAATGCCAATTATCATGTTCTAAAACTACTTGTCATGAAATAATTTGTACTAGAAAAGAATAAATGTAAATGCTTGATAATAATAAGCTACTTGAAGGGAGTAAGATTTAAAAGTCTTCAATAAGAAGAAAATTCACAATACAATGATAATTTACCACTAATCTTATTCAAATTTCTTATTTTATTCCTACCCAATCGAATCGACAATTCTCCTCCTAATTGCAATGCACCTCTCTTTCTATCTCCTCTTCCTTTCCATACACCACAACAGACTCTGCATTATTCTTTTCACTATACTATATTCTTTCTTCTTCATGTGTTAATTACTAGTCAATTTGTGCATTCAAAACTTCTTTTTCCAGCGCGACCCCTCCATTATTTATGGGTATGTGCAAGATCATGAGGGGCCAAACTATGCCCTTAAGTGGCAATGAAAAATCAACAAATTAGGGTTAGTCAACTTGACGTGAAAATTTCAACTAGCTATCAACCTAATATCAAAAAGTTGTAAGAATAGAATCTATAGAAAATTGAATGTAATTTCTAAACTACTAGGCCTTTTTTGAAAAAAGTTAGTATGATTGGTTGAAGAGTATAGATTTCAATGCAGTAGTACAAAAATTTTTGGAAAAAAATAAGAAGTAGGTGTATGTTTGACCACCTTAATCATAATCAAATGATAATATTTTATTATAATATTTTATATATAAGTAATAGACTCATGCCTAGATGTGATGCATATTTTTTTGTAATTTTATTCTAAAAAAAAATTAATTATAAATTTTATGCTACAAACATTTTCAAAATAAAAAAACACCTGTGTCTAACCACCTGAACTCATTCAAAACTTTACAAAATTCCAAAAAAGAAAAATTCCTTATAGTAAGAAAAGCATAGAATGTGACGCATTTTTCAGATTTCAAAAATGTTATACCGTTTGAAAGTTATAGTCATTTTTCAATCAATATATAAATCAACACTTTAGAGGTAACTCAATTAGAAAATAACTAATAATTACTTACCAAATTCAAATTTTGACAGCAATTATATTGATAGAAAGCTGATAATCTTCTTAAGATACCCTTTTTGTTTCATCAAATTCAGGTGAAAAAAAAGTTGTCAGCTACATGGTCGAAGTCTGGAACTTAGAGAAACAGGGGGAAAAACATATTTTTCAGATATTTCAATAGTTGACCATGTAGGTTTGGTGCACAAAGCAATACCGAGCCTAATCGAGTACCCGATATTTTCGTTTTTTGTACCTGATATTTTTGGGTACTCGAAAATGCGGCAAAAATTTGTTTTTTTTCACTTTTCCCTCCCCTTTCTGCCTCCCATTTCTCCGTCCTTCATATGATATATTAAATATGAAAAACTATATATTAGATATATATTAGATTATATATTATATATATTACATATTATATAATATCAATTATATATTAAATATTATATAATATACATTTTACATCAAATATTATTTAATATATATTAATATTAAATTTTACATTATATATCATATATTATATATTATTTTATATGTATAATATATTGATATGTATTTTACAACTATGTACGAAAGGTTGGAAGATTGCAGAAAAATTATGATGCCATTGAAAGAAGCAAAGGAAATCAATGACCGATTTAAAAAAATTCATGGGCGGCCATTGAGGAAGAGAGAGAGTGAGAAGGTGGTAGGGGTTGAGAGAGAGAGAGAGAGAGAGAGAGAGTAGGGTAGAGGGGGAAGGGGAAGGAGAGAGAGAGTAGGAGAGAGAGAGACAAGGGGATGGGTAGAGAGAAGGAGAGAGAGAGAATTGGATGGGGAGAGAGTACTAGAGAGAGAGAAGGGGAAGGGGAGAGAGTATGAGAGATAGAGAGAAGGGGAAGGGGAGAGAGTATGAGAGATAGAGAGAAGGGGAGAGAGAGAGAGAGAGAGAGAGAGAGAGAGAGGAGAGAGAGAGAGAGAGAGAATTGGATGGGGAGAGAGTACTAGAGAGGAGAAGGGGAAGGGGAGAGAGTATGAGAGATAGAGAGAAGGGGAAGGGGAGAGAGTATGAGAGATAGAGAGAAGGGGAGAGAGAGAGAGAGAGAGAGAGAGAGAGAGAGAGAGAGAGAGAGAGAGAGAGAGAGTAGGGTAGAGGGGAAGGGGAAGGAGAGAGAGAGTAGGAGAGAGAGAGACAAGGGGATGGGTAGAGAGAAGGAGAGAGAGAGAATTGGATGGGGAGAGAGTACTAGAGAGAGAGAAGGGGAAGGGGAGAGAGTATGAGAGATAGAGAGAAGGGAAGGGGAGAGAGTATGAGAGATAGAGAGAAGGGGAGAGAGAGAGAGAGAGAGAGAGAGAGAGAGAGAGAGAGAGAGAGAGAGAGAGAGAGAGCCAATTCATTACAATATAAATCAGTAAGGAGCAAGGCAAACTTAAATAATATCATAGTAGGCATTAGAAATCCAATTCTAATTAGGAGTTTTAAGCAAAGTGAGTAAGGTCTTGGATAGGGACATTATAGATCCACACATTGTTCAGTAGATAACCCCAAGAACCCACATACACGACAGTAGGTTTGAAGTAAGACTAAGATTGTTTATCGGTTCAAAATATTATTGTGTTGTACTTTTATTAACATCCAATGATTAGATGTGAAATTCACAAATTGAATTATATTACCACTGGTTCTATTTCAAATTCTAGAAAAAATGGATATTTGACATATGTTCATAAATTTCAGTCAACACCATTTTAAATAACACATCTGTTTATTTTTACACATTGAGAATATCATCAATAGGAATTGAACTGAAATCGAGGGTATGTGCAAGATCATGAGGGGCCAAACTATGCCCTTAAGTGGCAATGAAAAATCAGCAAATCAACGTTAGTCAACTTGATGTGAAAATTTTAACTAGTTATGAACCTAATATCAAAAAGTTGTAACAATAGAATCTATAGAAAATTGAATGTAGTTTCTAAACTACTAGGCCTTTTTTGAGAAAACGTTAGTATGATTGGTGCAAAGTTTAGATTTCAATGCAGCAGTACAAAAATTTTAAGAAAAAAATAAGTAGGTGTATGTTTGACCATCTTAATCAGAATCAAATGATAATATTTTATTATAAGATTTTATATATAAGTAGTGGACTCATGTCCGAATGTGACGCATATTTTTTTGTAATTTTATTCCAAAAAAATAAGTAATTATGAATTTTTTGCTACAATGTTTTTTAGAATTAAAAAACTCTTGTGTCTGACCACCTTAATTCATTCAAAATTTTACAAAATTCAAAAAAAATAAATTCTTTATAGTAGGCAAAGCATAGAATGTGACGCATTTTTCAGATTTCAAAAATGTTATACGTCTGAAAGTTATAGTCATTTTTCAATCAATATATAAATCAACACTTTAGAGGTAGCTCAATTAGAAAATAACTAATAATTACTTACCGAATTCAAAATTTGACAGCAATTATATCAATAGAAAGCTGATAATTTCCTTAAGATACCCTTTTCCTTTTATCAAATTCGGGTGAAAAAAAGTCGTCAGCTACATTGTCAAAGTTTTGAATTGACAATCGCCATCTTTTGGCCCCTCATGATCTTGCACATACCCTTGACGTAGGTCATAGGAAATAAATGCCCCAGCTATTTGTTGTCTTCTACATTTTGAGTTTCTTTTACAATCAGGAGAAGAATATTACTCTTCAAATGGTTTTGGATAGTAACATTTGTACTTCCCCTTTACAAATATTTCTTCCTCATCTTGCTGCCTATTAATACGTGTTAGGACCCCTAGGAAGTCCTCATGACCCCTATGGACACATTGGAACCCTCAAATGTCTCCTAAGGGGTCTTAGGACCCCTTCGAAGACACTTGAGCATTCAAATGTATCAAAAGGGGTCATGGATACTTTCTAGGGGTCCTAGTATGTCTTATCACATGTTAGGACCACTAGGAAGTCCACATGACCCCTATGGACACATTGAAATGTTCAAGTGTGTCTTAAGGGGTCCTATGAACCCTTCAGACACACTTGAGCGTTCAAATGTATTAAAAGGGGTCATGGAAACTTCCTAGGGGGTCCTAGTATGCCTTATCACGTGTTAGGATCCCTAAGAAATCCCTATGACCCCTATGGGAACATTGGAACCCTCAAGTGTGTCCTAAGGCGTCCTGCGACCCCTTCAGACACACTTGAGCTTTCAAATGTGTCAAATGGGGTCATGGGGACTTCTTAGGGGTCCTCATACGCCTTATCACATGTTAGGACCCCTAGGAAGTCTACATGACCCCTATGGACACGTTGGAGTGCTCAAGTCTATCTTAAGGCATCCTATGACCCCTTCGGACACACTTGAGTGTTCAAATGTGTCAAAAGGGGCATGGAGACTTCCAAGGGGTACTAGTACGCCTTATCACGTATTAGGACCCCTAAGAAGTCCCTGTGGCCCTTATGGACACATTGGAATGCTCAAGTGTGTCATAAGGGGTCGTAGGACCCCTTAGGACACACCTGAGTGTTCAAATGTATCAAAAGGATCAAAGGGTGGTCCTAGTACGCCTTATCAAGTGTTATGAACTCTAGGAAGTCCGCATGAACCCTATAGACACATTGGTATGCTCAAGTGTGTCTAAAGGGGTCCTATGACCCCTTCAGACACACTTGAGCATTAAAATGTGTCAAAAGGGGTCAAGAGGACTTCATAGGGGTCCTAGTATGCCTTATCATGCGTTAGGACCCCTAGGAAGTCTGCCATGACCCCTATAGACACATTGGAACCCTCAAGTTTCTCCTAAGGTGTCTCAGGACCCCTTTGGACACACTTGAGTGTTCAAATGTGTCAAAAAGGGGTCATGGAGACTTTCTAGAGGTCTTAGTAAGCCTTATCATGTGTTAGGACCCCTAGGAAGTCCCCATGACCCCTATGGACACATTGCAATGCTCAAGTGTGTCCTAAGGGATCCTACGACCCCTTCGGATATACTTGAGTGTTCAAATGTGTGAAAATGGGTCATGGGCACTTCCTAGGGGTCCTAGTACTCCTTATCATGTGTTAGGACCCCTAGGAAGGCCCCATGACTCCTATGGACACATTGGAATACTCAACTATGTCCTAAGGGGTCCTACGACCCATTCAGACACACTTGAATGTTCAAATATGTCAAAAGGGGTCATGGGGACTTCCTAAGGGTCCTAGATTTCCTTATCACATGTTAGAACCCCTAGGAAGTTCGCATGACCCCTATGGACACATTGGAATGCCAAAGTGTGTCTTAAGGGATCCTACGACCCCTTCGGACATAATTGAACATTCAAATGTGTCTAAAGGGGTCATGGGGACTTCCTAGGGGGCCTAGTATGCCTTATCACATGTTAGGACCCTTAAGAATTCCCCATGACCCCTATGGACACATTGGAATGTGCAAGTGTGTCCTAAGGGGTCCTATGACCCCTTTAGACACACTTGAGCTTCAAATGTGTCAAAAGTGGTCATGGGGACTTCCTAGGGGTCCTAGTACACCTTATCATGCGTTAGGACCCCTAGGAAGTCCACTGACCCCTATAGACGCATTGAAATGCTCAAGTGTGTCTTTAGGGGTCCTACAACCCCTCCGGACACACTTGAGCATTCAAATGTGTCAAAATTGGTCATGGAGACTTCTTAGGGGTCCGAGTATGTGTTATCACATGTTAGGATCCTTAGGAAGTCCCCATGACCCCTATGGATAAATTGGAATGCTCAACTGTGTCCTAATGGGTCGTAGGACCCCGTAGGACACATTGAGCATTCAAATGTGTCAAAAGGGGTCATGGGACTTCCTAGGAGTCCTAGTACACCTTATCATGCATTGGACCCTAGGAAGTTTGCATGACCCCTATGGGACACATTGGAATGCTCGAGTGTGTCTTAAGGGGTCCTATGACCCCTTTAGACACACTTGAGCATTCAAATGTGTCAAAAAGAGTCATGGGGACTTTCTAGGGTTCTAGTATGCCTTATCATGCTTAGGACCCCTAGGAAGTCTACATGACCCCTATGGACACATTGGAACCCTCAAGTGTCCTCCTAAGGGGTCTTACGACCCCTTCGGACACACTTGAGTGTTCAAATGTATCAAAAGGGGTCATGGGGACTTCCTAGGGGTCCTAGTACACCTTTTCATGCTTTAGGACCCGTAGGAAGTCCCCATGACCCCTATGGACACATTAGAATGCTCAAGTGTTTTCTAAGGGGTCCTCAACCACTTTGGACACACTTGAGCGTTCAAATGTGTCAAAATGGGTCATGGGGACTTCTAGGGGTCCTAGTATGCCTTATCACATGTTAGGACCCCTAGGAAGTCACCATGACCCCTATGAACATATTGGAATGCTCAAGTGTGTCCTAAGGGGTCCTACGACCACTTCAGACACACTTACATGTTCAAATGTGTCAAAATGGGTCATGGGGAATTTTGAGGGATCCTAGTACACCTTATCACGTGTCAGGACCCCTAAGAAGTCCGCATGACCCCCTATTGACACATTGGAATGGTCAAGTGTGTCTTAAGGGGTCCTACGACCCCTTCAAACACATTTGAGCATTCAAATGTGTCAAAAGGGGTCACGAGGGACTTCCTAGTGGTCCTAGTACGCCTTATCACACATTAGGACCCCTAGGAAGTCCCCATGACCCCTATGGACACATTGGAATGCTCAAGTGTTTCCTAAGGGGTCCTACAACCCATTCAGACACACTTGAGCATTTAATGTGTCAAAATGGGTCATGGGGACTTCCTAGGGGTCCTAGGACGCCTTATCACGTGTTAGGACCCCTAGGAAGTCCTCATGACCCCTATGGACACATTGGGAACCCTTTTATGAGCGTACAGTGGTACTACATTTGTGTGAAATTTTTTTTCGAGAGTTAAAAAATTAGTTGATTATATTCAATCAAGGGGAATTCCCATTGACATCTACTTATTTAGTATAGTCTGACCGCTAACATTAAAAGGAGTCTATAAAAAAATCCTGTGCTGGATACTTTCAAGAGGATTGGGTTTAAATTGTCCTGCCATCAAAATCAATTGTGTAGGTATTTTTTTGAATA